>PVJS01016581.1:0-37346 GCA_004027185.1 Glis glis | reverse complement strand
GCAATATAGGGAGTAGTGGGGACACAAAAGGGTCTCCAATGACAATGGAGAACCCTCAGAGGTGCTAGGGAAGGGATACAAGGGAAGGGGAAGGGTAAGAAAGTAGTGAATCCATGGAATTACTGTCATAAACAATGTGTATATGTGAGATTATACCAACATCATTCTCAGTGCTACATGTGGGGGGGAGGCGGGGGGAAGGCGGGGGGGAGGGACACCAAGAGCTGTGTGCATGTATGTTAACACCAAACTGATACTCATTGTGAAGTGAGACTACAATGCACCAATAAAAACATAAAAAAAAAACCCAGACTATGGTAATCTTAAATACAATAGTAGTTTTTCCTATAAACCTAGCCAAGTATAACGATTTGATTCAATCAGGATATAATTGAGAATGGCAGAGCCAGATCCCAAAAAAGACATAAATATATTTTTAAATTAATTTTTTTTTTTGCGGTACCGGGGATTGAACGCAGGAGCATTGTACCTCTGTGCTACACCCCCAGCCCTATTTTTTATACTTTATTTTGAAACCAGGTCTCACGAAGTTGCGGAGGGCCTCACGAAGGAGAGAGAGAGAGAGAGAGAGAGAGAGAGAGAGAGAGAGACAGGGAGAGAGAGAGAGAGAGAGAGAGAGACAGGGACAGAGAGAGAGCTAGAGCTGAGGCTGGCCGCGAACCCGGATCCTCCAGTCTCCGCCTCCCAAAGTACTGGGATTACAAGCGTGTGCCACCACGCCCGGCTTAAATTAAATTTTCTAATAGCAACAATTTACTCCAATAACAATGTTATATTTCCTTGAGTCATTAATACAAATAATTTTGAAATCTACAAAGAAGTGATTTTCAAAGGTATACAAATGACTATGATGTAAGAGTCTGCAGTGAGATTATTTTTGGGACTACACTTTATTTTCTCTATATATTAATTTATTGGTGCATTGCAGTTATATACACTTTGATAAGTGTCAGGGTATCAGAAGCATGCATGCACACATTGCTCATTTAGCCCTTCCTCAAATCCCACCCTCTTCCCTCCCCCTTCCCTCCTTTTTGTGCTCAGCATAGTGATTAACTGATAAATTTGTGCATATATATCATGTGCATTAGTGTATTTCCCTCTTCCCCCCTCCCATCTCCCTCAGTTAGGTCAACTTCTTAGCTCCTCTAAAGTTTTCTCCTTCTTTGTCTGGAATCCCTTCTAAGTCCCATTCTCCCTAGCTTCCACATATTAGGGAAAACATCCGACTTTTCACTCTTTGTGACTGACTAATCTCACTTAGCATAATGTTCTCCAGTGCCCTCCATTTCCCTGTAAATGATGTAATTTTGTTCTTTATGGCTGCGGAAAATTCCATTGTGTATATATCCCATAGTTTTGTAATCCATTCATCAGTTGATGGGCATCTTGGCTGGTTCCAAAGTTTGGCAATTGTGAATTGTGCAGCTATAAACATAGATACACATGCATTAGTCTGGTAGTTTGGTTGCAGTTCTTTTGGGTAGATGCTAGAAGGGGTATTGCTGGGTCATATGGTAGGTTCATTCCCATTCTTCTGAGGATCCTCCACACTGTTTTCCAAAGTGGTTGGACTAATTTGCAATCCCACCATTAGTGTAGTAGAGTTCCTACCTCTCCACATCCTCACCAGCATTTATTTTTGTTTATGTTTTTAATGATTGCCATTCTAATTGGGGTTATGTGAAATCTCAGGGTAGTTTTGATTTGCATCTCTCTGATTGCTAATGATGTTGAACATTTTTTCAAACATTTATTGGCCATTTGAATTTCTTCTTCTGTGAAGTGTCTATTTAGTTCACTTGTCCATTTTTTGATTGGGTTATTTGTTTTTTTTAGTGGTGATTTTTTTAAGTTCTCTGTAAATTTAGATATTAGTCCTGTATCAGAGGAGGAGCTGGCAAAAATCTTCTCCCATTCTGTCAGCTCTCTGTTGAGGATCTTGATTGTTTCCTTTGCTGCACAAAGGTTCTTCAGTTTAATGCAATCCCACGTATTGATCCTCATTTTAATTTTCTGTGCCTTTGGGGTCTTGTTGAGGAAGTCTTTACCTGTGCCTTTGTATTGAAGTGTTGGAACTATGCCCTCTTCAAGCAGCTGCAAGGTCTCTGGTCTGATTTCTAGGTCTTTGATCCACCTTGAATTGACTCTTGTACTAGGTGAGAAAGTGGGGTTTATTTCTATTTTTCTGCATATGGTTAGCCAGTTTTGCCAGAACCATTTGTTGAAGAGGCTATCTTTTCTCCAGTGGATATTTTTAGCCCCTTTGTCAAAAATGAATTGGCTGTAGGTGTGTGGATTTGTTTTTGAGTCTCCTATTCTGCTCCATTGGTCTATGTGTCTGCTTTTGTGCCAGTACCATGCTGTTTTTATTACTATGGCTTTGTAGTATAGTTTGAAGTCAGGTATTGTGATGCTTCCTGCATCGTTCTTCTTGCAGAGAACTAATTTGGCTATTCTGAGTTTTTTGTTGTTCCAAATGAATTTAAGGACAGATTTTTCTAAGTCAGTGAAGAATGACTTTGGTAGTTTGATGGGTATTGCATTGAATCTATAGAGCACTTTTGGAAGAATGGCCATTTTGATGATATTTATTCTGCTTACCCAAGAGCATGGGAGATCTTTCCATCTTCTAAGATCTTCTTCAATTTCTTTTTTCAATGTCTTAAAATTTTCCTTGTAGAGGTCTTTTACCTCCTTGGTTAGGTTTATTCCCAAGTATTTTATTGTTTTGGGGGATATCGTGAGTGGAAATGTCTTCTGGATTTCTTTTTCAGTGGATTAATGGTTGGCATACAGAAAAGCTTCTGATTTTTTAAGATTGATTTTGTATCCAGACAATTTGCTGAATTTGTTGATCAGTTCTATGAGCCTTTTGGTTGAGTTTGCTGGATCTTCTAATTATAATATCATGTCATCTGCAAATAGAGATAGTTTCAGTTCCTCTTTTCCTATTTGTACTCCTTTTATTTCCTTCTCTTGCCTTATTGCTCTGGCTAGAGTCTCAAGTACTATATTGAAAAGGAGTGGTGACAGCAGACATCCGTGTCTTGTTCCTGTTTTTAAGGGGAACTCTCGAAGTTTTTTCCCATTCAGTATGATGCTGGCTGTGGGCCTATTGTAAATTACCTTTATGATGTTGAGGTATGTTCTTCTATTCTGATTCTCTGCATTGTTCTTATCATGAATGGGTGTTGGATTTTGTCAAATGCTTTTTCGGCATCTATTGAAATGATCATGTGATTTTTGTCTTTAGTTCTGTTTATGTGGTGGATTACATGGATTACTTTTTGTATGTTGAACCAGCCTTGCATCACTGGGATGAACCTGACTTGGTCATGATGTATGATTTTCGTAATGTGCTTTTGAATGCGCATTGCTAGTATTTTGTTTAGAGGTTTTGCGTCTAAGTTCATCAATGATATAGGTCTGTAGTTTTCTTTTCTTGAGCTGTCTTTGTTTGGTTTTGGTATCAATGTGATGTTGACTTCATAGAATGTATTTGGGAGAGTCCTGTTTCTTTATATTTCATGGAATAGATTGAAGAGTATTGGGATTGGTTCTTCTATAAAGGTTATATAAAGGTTATATAAAATTCATCTGGGAAACCATCTGGACCTGGGCTTTTCTTTGATGGTAGGCTCTTTATTGCTGCTTCAATCTCTTTGATTGCTATTGGTCGATTTAAATTTTCTAAATATTCTTGATTCAACTTAGGAAGGTTGTACATGTCTAGAAATTTGTCAATTTCTTCTAGGTTTTCCATTTTGTTGGAGTATAGTTTTTCAAAGTAGTTTCTGATAATCCTCTGGATTTCCATGGTGTCAGTGGTAATATCACCTTTTTCATCTCTTAGTAATTTGGGTTGATTCTCCCTTTTGGTTAGGTTGGCTAGTGGTTTATCTATCTTGTTTATTTTCTCAAGGAACCAGCTTTTGGTTTTGTTGATTTTTTTGCATTTTTTTATTCTCTACTTCGTTGATTTCTGCTCTAATTTTAATAATTTCCTGTCTTCTATTGGCTTTGGGGCTAGACTGTTCCTGTTTTTCAAGGGCTTTGAGGTGTGTCATTAGGTTATTTATTTGATGATATTCTGTTCTTCTTACATGGGCACTCAGTGCTATGAATTTTCCTCTTATTACTGCCTTCAGGGTGTCCTGGAGATTTTGGTATGTTGTGTCTCTGTTTTCGTTTGTTTCTAGGAAATTTTTAATTTCTCCTCTTATTTCTTCTCTGACCCATTCCTCATTCAGCAGTGTGGTGTTCAGTGTCCACGTGTTCATTCTTCATTCAGCAGTGTGGTGTTCAGTCTCCAAGTGTTCATGAGGTTTCTCTGGGTCTTCCTATAGTTGATTTCTAGTTTCATTCCATTATGGTCTGAAAAGACGCTGGGATTACATCACATTTTTTTGAACTTGCTAGACTCATTTTGTGGCCTAGGATATGGTCAATTTTAGAGAAGGTTCCATGAGCAGCTGAGAAAAATGTGAATTCAGCTGTAGTTGGGTGAAATACTCTGTATGTGTCTACTAGGTCCATTTGGTTTATGGTGTTCCTTAGGTCTGAGGCATCTTTATTGACATTTTGTCTTGAAGATCGATCTAGTGGTGTGAGAGGTGTGTTGAAGTCTCCCAATATTATTGTATGGGGAGCTATGTGTGATTTAATGTCACGAAGAGATCTTTTATGAAAGTGGTTACACATATGTTTGGGGCATAAATGTTGACTATTGTTATATCCTCTTGCTGGATTGTTCCTTTTACCAGTAAGAAATGACCTCCTTTGTCTCTTCTGATAAGTTTAGGTTTGAAGTCTAATTTGTCTGATATCATAATTGCTACTCCTGCTTGTTTTCGAGTTCCGTTAGTGTGGATTACCTTGCTCCATCCCTTCACCTTTAGTTTGTGCACATCTTTAGTTGTAAGGTGTGTTTCTTGCAGGCAGCATATAGATGGATTGTGATTTTTAATCTTTTGCCACATTATGTCTTTTGATTGGGGAGGTGAGGCCATTTATATTCAGTGTGATTATTGAGAGATGGGTTTTAATTCCTAACATTTTGAGTTTTAATTTCTGTTTGAAGTAGTGTTTTTTCTTTGCCTAGTTGTTTGATGAAAATCACTGTTTCTCTGGTTCTGGCATTTCCTTATTATTTCTTCCTTGTAATTAATCTCTTTGAGTATTTTCTCTAGTGCTGTTTTGGAAGACATAAAATCTTTCAGCTTCTGTTTGTCATGGAAGGTTTTCATTTCCTGGTCCAATTTGATAGATATCTTTGCTGCATAGATAAATCTTGGCTGGAAGTTGTTTTCTTCCAGAGTTTGGATTATGTCACTCCAGGCCCACCTGGCTTTCATGACTTGCTTTGGAAAGTCGGGAGTGATTCTTATTGGTTTGCCTCTGAATGTTACTTGGTCTTTTACTCTCTCTGTCTTTAAGATTCTCTCATTGGCCTCTACATTAGTCAATCTGATTATTATGTGGTGTGGTGAACCTCTTCTCTGATCCTGTCTATTAGGGGTTCTATGTTTCCTGTATCTGTGTGTCGACCTCTTTGTCTATGTTTGGAAATTTTTCTAATGTTACTTCTCTGAATAGACTATTGATTCCTTTGGTTTCAGCTTCTATTCCCTCTTCTATTCATATTATTCTTAGGTTTGCTCTTTTAAGATTGGCTGAGATCTCTTCAATGTCCAATTCATGCTGTCAAATTGTTTTTCGTTTTTTTTTTTTTTTTTTTTGCAGTACCGGGGATTGAACCCAGGGGCGTTCTACCTCCGTGCTACACCCCCGGCCCTATTTTTTTATACTTTATTTTGAAATCGGGTCTCACAAAGTTGCGGAGGGTCTCACTAGGTAGAGAGAGAGAAAGAGAGAGGGAGAGAGAGCTGAGGTTGGCGCCAACCTAGATCCTCCGGTCTCCGCCTCCCAAAGTACTGGGATTACAAGCGTGCGCCACCACACCTGGCTCAAATTGTTTTTTCTAATTTATATACTATGCGTTCATTTTTGGAGAGGTCATCTTCTAAGAGTGAGATTCTGTTTTCCATGTGGTCTAGTCTATTGTTGATGGTCTGTATTGATGCCTTCATTTCAATTATTGCATCCTTCACTTCTTTCAGAGCTTCTTTTTGATTCCTGTTCAGGGTGTCAGATTCTTTATTTGATCCTTCATTCTTTTCAGGCTCTCTCTGAATTCTTTCCGGAAATCCTGTATCATTTCTACTATTAAAGTACTGAATTGTCCTTCTGGCAATCTTTGCACTTCTGTGTTGGCAGGTTCTATTTCTGTGGGGTTGTGGGAGCTCATTGTTTCTTTGCTATTCTTCCTTTTCATGATTTTAGGTTTCTTATGTTTATATCTTTGTTGCTTAAAGTAGCTCTCTCTCTCTCACTCTGTAGGTTTCCCATGTCTAATCTCTCTCCCTTTATAGTTTCTTATCCTGGAGGTAGATACTTGCTACTAGGTGAGCCTTAAAGGTGAATAGCCTTTACTGAATGGTTATTCTCACTTGCTCAGTATAATGTCCATCTGTAGTCCCAATTCTTGTTCTCCTTCAGTGACTGGGACCCTTGCCTGGTGCCTCTCAGTACCTGTGCAGGCGACCAGTGCTGCTATTTCCCCCTCACTGCAAGCGTGGGTCCCCGTGGTCTTCACTTGGGCTGTCCCTATGTCTCTCTCTATCCACACCTATGGCAGGTGTCACCAGCAGGGGACCCCGGGCTTGCCTCTCTTTTGCCTACAGAAGTGGCAGATGTCGCTTTGACCTCATTCTATGCAAACACAGAACTCCATGTTTTCCACAGAGAGGGCTGATGTGGTCCAATTTTTCCCCAGGTACCACAGCTATATGTCCTGTGGCAATCCCCAGGGACTCTATAGGGGCGCCACAACCCACGGGCTGCAAGTCTGTCCGACCCAAATGTCGCCAGGGACTGTCTGCTTATCCATGCATCTACCGCATCCCACAGCAGACCCCACTCCCACCTCCGCTGGGGCAATCCGCACAGTCTTAGACCCCGTGAGTCCCTGTGGCCGCGCTGGGTGGTCTCCCCCTGGGGCGGCTCGTTGACTTACGGTGTCATTGACCGCTGCTCTTAATCTCTAGGGGAGGGGGTGAGCTCAGCCGCTGCTGCAAGTTCTGGTCAGGCCTCTGGGCCCTGGAGACTCTGCCGACTATGGATCGAACTGCTGCTCGCACCCGTTGCTAATGCTCTGCAGTTGCTGGTTTTATATTTTTTTATTTTTATTTTTATTTGCAGTACCAGGGATTGAACCCAGGGGCGTTCTACCTCCACGCTACACCCCCAGCCCCATTTTTATACTTTATTTTGAAACCGGGTCTCACGGAGGGCCTCACTAAGTAGCAGAGACTGGCCGTGAACTGTCCGCCTCCCAAGTACTGGGATTACAAGCGTGCGATACCACGCCCGGCAGTTGCTGGTTTTAAAACAGGTCCCTGGCTTCCTTGTTGGTGGCCTGCAGACATTGCAATATCAGTAGCCGCCGGTGAAGTCTGACCAAGATGGCGCCGCTGCTGCTTCTGCCGACACAGCAGTTCAGGTCTGTGTCGCGCATGGAGCAAGTCGCTGCTCGCCTTCACTGCTGCTATTCTGCAGCTGCTGGATTCACAGCAGGTCGCTGGCGTCTCCGTTGGTCTTGTGTAGAAGCCACAATGCTGGTGGCCGCCAGTAAGGTCCTGCCAAGATGGCGCCGCTGTAGCCGCTGTCGCCACCGCCGTTTGGTGTCTTGAGTGTGGAGGAGCCGCTGCTTGCTTTCGTCTCTGCTGATCTGCAGTTGAACTCACAGCAGGTCTCTGGCTTCTCTGCCCGCGGCGTGTGGAAGCCGCAATGCCGGTAGCGGCCGGCGCGGTCCGGCCAAGATGCCTCCGCCGCTGTTCCTTAGGTAAGGCGCTTGGAGCTTTTTACTTTCCTCTGCCTTGTCTTCTGGCTTTGATTCCATCATGTTTCAAATTTTTCGTTGTTTAGTTCAAGTTTTTGTTGCTTTTCTTCTCCTGTCAAGAAGTTGCTTTCACGGCGATTGAGACCCAAGTCTCAGAGAGATCGTAGCGTGGTATCTCCCTTAGTCACCATCTTGGACCCTCCATCTAACAAGTTTTCCGTGACTACACTTTAAAATGCAACCAAGTTCTTTTTGTTACTATTTCAACATGCGTCTTCTCCTTGTTGTATTTTCTGGCCCAGGTTGCAGGGTGGCACACAGAATAATCACATCACCAAATAATCAGATACTGCTAAATATGTCAAAAATACAAAGCACAAAATACTGCAGTGACTTTTCAATGATTTGTGCACGTGACTGGATAGCATTTTCTCCTGCTGAGCTCTGTTACCTGGCAGAGGGCTTTGATGAGTTAATGCAGACTTCAGTGGCAGTGAAGTTTCCTCTCCAGGTGCTAATGCTTCCTCTTTTACTGCCTTGTGTATTGAAGAGGATGTGAAAATAACACTGGCACCTATTGTGTCTCTCTTCAGAAGATTCTAATATCCCTTTGAAAAGCATTTTGAAAATTCTGCTTCATAATGCATCGAAGAATAAGGTAATGACACGCACTGTCCTAAAAGCCACTTCTTCCCTTATCATCAGGAAAATGATCTTCGCACAGCCTCATTCCTAATTCTAAGTGCCGAGTAATGCTTATTAATAAAGGTATAAAGGGTTCATAAAGTCAGTGTGCAAATTTTGCAAATCTTATCTTAAACACAAGAGAAATAAAAAATCCACCAAAATCAGCATGTTGGTCCATAGGGCTGTTTAAGAAGGATAAATACTCACGCATTTGCATGACTGGGAGTTACTTCTGAAGGGAACAGAAGTGCACAAAGACAGTGTTAGGAAGATGACAAAGCAGAACCATATATAAAAGCAAAAAGCAAAAAAGAAAATCACAACAAGCTACAGTATAGGACAGAAGGAATAAGTTAGAGTTCATCAACTCAATTATTAGGCAGCACTACAAATAATGCTATTGAAGAACACATACTATGAAACATTAGCACGTAAGACAAAATTTTACACATTTGTCCTTGGCAAGATCCCTAAATTGCCCAGGATGATTTGCCAATATATACTACATTTGCTTAAAATAGGTCACATTTTTAAAGGTTTGTTTTCTCCCCCAACAAACATGGGCTGGTTCCAGCTTGGATATCTGCATGAGTACTAGATGTCTCGATGCTAAAGAACTGCCATATGAGGATGTGGCGTTAAAGTTGCTTAGGTCATAGGCAGGCATATTGCAACTTCACAATGAAGTGAAAAATTGAGCAAATATCTTTACATTAAAAACATGCATTCTAGCTGGGTGTGGTGGCACATGCCTGTAATCTCAGCACTTGGGAGGACTGCAGGTTCTCAGCCAGCCTCAGCAACTTAGCGAGACCCTGTTTCAAAATAAAAATTAAAAAGGCCTAGGGGTGTAGTTCAGAGGTAGAATGCCCCTGAGTTCAATCCCCAGTACCAAGTAAAACAAAACATGCATTCTAGCCATTCACTCAAAGATTTTATCAAGCATCCCTTCTGTATTGGGCACTGTGGTAGGAACACTGCAGTGAAAACCAGCTCCATGGATCCTTTTCTGTTGTATTTATCACAGAGTAGTTCTCAAAGTGTGGTCAGAGAAGCTGGGGCAGGAAGGGACTCTAAAACATCACTGCTCCAACAGTAATGGAATGTGTGTGAGAATTCATTTATTTTGTATTATGTCAGATATTAAAGACATTTGCAAAAATGTAAAACAATGCAACTTTTTTGGAAAATACCAGTATTTTAATAAAAAATTATGTTACTCATACTAGTATATAATGGCTTTACTCTTATTTTAAAAAATTTTTTTACAAAAATTCTCAGCTTAAATATCTAAGACAGTAAATAGCAATAGATAAAAATAAAGAAAAACCTAAATGAAAGTTCTTTGGGAATCCTTAATGATTTAAGTTTATAAAGGTGTTCTGAGACCAAAAGGCTAGAGAACTACTGTCAGAGTTGAGACTGGAAGGCTGTGTATCAAAGCTTAAATTTATTTTCAGGTGATGAAATTAGCAGTGTTTTTAATTTACTTCTTCATTTTGTTATTATTCTCCCCGTTTTCTAAAAGGACACAAAATTAAGTTACTTTTAAAAATCATGATTATTACCCAGGCATGTACTGTAATTACAGGTGTGCATGCCTGCCTGTAATCCCAGTACTTGGGACTTTGAGACAGGAAGATTGCAGGTTCGAGGCCAGCTTCAGCAATTTAGTGAGGCCTTCTGCAACTCAGACCCTGTTTCAGAATAAAAAATAAAATAGGGCCTGGGGTGTAGCTCGGAGGTAGAATGCCCCTGGGTTCGATATCAGTACCCCCCCACATACAAAAATCACAATTCCTTTTGTCTTTACATATGCTGTGGTGTTGTCTATACTTCATGTGTGCCCCACATGTGTCATTGTGCTCTATACCAATGACTTAGTCTTCTTAAAGCTCAAACTCACTGGAGAAAACTTTGTCCAACTTTGTTTTTCATGCTTTATAAATATAGACAAAATATTGGTCTGTTAGATTAAGGTAACTAAAATATTTGATGACTTATAATAAGCTAGGCACTTACTTCTCTTAACTCTTAAGCACTTAATTATCATTTCAACCATCAGAAGATATTTGTATAGATTGTTTAAATTAGAGGACTTCAAAATGGATCTCCCCACTGACGGAATGTAAGTGGTTGAAACCAATTAATTTTGTAGACTTTAAGGGGACTACTTTCCACATGGTTCTATAATAGTGAGCCTAGTGATATTTGTCCCTTGAAGGTTACGGGTTAAGAAACAAGTGTCAGTAGCCAATGTCTGCTTAGGGCCATGCCAGGTGTTCGAGGACATTTTTCTCTTCTCTACTGGTTTTCAAGTGTTCGTGTACATAATAATCAATTGGGAAAGTTGACCAAAATGCACATTCTCCAGGTGTCAGTCTCAAGACATTCTGCTTTACAGGGTCTACGGCAAAACCTTGGACTCCCCACTTTAACCAATCTTGCAGAAGGGCTCCTCCTGTTCCACTGAAATTGCTTTTAAAGATCTCCACTGAACCTCATTATGATGTATAATTACAATGTACCAATAAAAGTATAAATAAACAAACTACCATTCTTTCTGATGCTTTGTCTCAGTGACCTATAATTTTTTCTTTTTTACTTGCCAGTCTCTTACTCCCAGTATCAAAACAATTGCCAAGTCCTGATCCTAGCTGTAAAAAAATTTCTTAAGGCTTTTTATGCTTTTGTTACTTTGCTAATTAAGTTCTTCTAAATTTCACCAATTCCATCCAAAATGGTTGACTCTTTTCTTCTTTCCACAACTCCCTGTGCATTACTGATTAAGTCACCCATGTGCTCAGTGACACCCAGAGCCTAAAGTGACTTCCAGAGGAGTTGTTTTTCTGTTGCTCAAGTCCATCCACTAAAAGCACCAAATGGGACTCTTTCCCAAATATGGGTAGTCTTCCTACTGCCTCTACTGTTTCTATCATCCTTCAAGGTCCAATTCAGGGGTAACCCTGAGTTCCCTAGACAGAACACCAGATAGGCATTGCAGGAGGTCAGGGAAATGTCTTCAACTTCCTACATGTTGTTCAGTTGTATTTAAAAAAAAGTATCAGGTGTTTAAATACCATTATATATTAATTAGAGGCTTGAATGTCATAGGCAAACCATTTCAACTATAATTATAACAATAATAATTGTAATGTAGAGACCATACACAGAGCACCTTCCATGTATTTCAAATACATTGTTGTGTATGTTCATAATTTGGCAGGCTCAGAATTCTGACCTTCATTTATAGATAGATAAAGAAAACAGCCGGGCGTGATGGCGCACGCTTGTAATCCCAGTACTTTGGGAGGCGGAGACCGGAGGATCCGGGTTTGCAGCCAGCCTCAGCTCTCTCTCTCTCTCTCTCTCTCTGTCTCTCTCTCTCTCCCTGTCTCTCTCTCTCTACTTAGTGAGGCCCTCCACAACTTTGTGAGACCCGGTTTCAAAATGAAGTATAAAAAATTGGGCCGGGGGTATAGTGCGGAGGTAGAACGCCCCTGGGTTCAATCCCCGGTACCGCAAAAAAAAAAAAAAAAAAGAAAACAGATTTCCAAAATGTGCAACTCCAAGGTTATACAACTAGGAAATGATAGAGCAAAAAATTGAATGAGGGTCTATCTGACCCTAAATTTCATTCATGTTCCACTATGTGTGTCTTAGGGAAAAGTTATGATGCGGCCCACAAGTGCTATGGTTTGTCTGACAAAGGAAGACTGTAACCCTGAAAGTACCGCTGGATGAGCTCTAGGTTCATGCTGATGCCTATTAGAAGTGATTTAGAGTGCTTAGAATATACAAGCATATAAAAACCACATAGGTTGATGGTGAAATATCTGAGGATATTGTTATTATAGGACAGCCTTCTGATTTACTTCATTAAGTTATTTTCTTAATGCTCTATGGGATGACCTTTCTTATTACAGTATTGGTGGCCTTCTATCTGCAGATTCAACAAACCCACTGAAATATTCAGTGAAAAAAGGCATCTATACTGAACATGTACAGATTTTTTTTCTTGTCATTATCGCCTAAATAATACAATTTTAAGAGCTATTTACATAGAATGTATATTATATTAGGCATTATAAATAGTTTAGGGATGCTAAGCATACAAAATGATAAGTAAGCAGCTTATATGCAAATACCATGACATTTTATATAAGGTACTTGACATCTGTGGATTTTGGTATATGGGGGTAGGGGGATCTTGGAACTAATCCCCTTGGATACCAAGGAAGGAGACTGTTCTTGAGTTTTTACTTAACAGATTCTGTTTAGGGCTTCTTGATAAAAGGGCTCCATCTAGTGGAGCAATTAAACCACATAGCAGGACAGAGTATAAAGGTTAAATCCCTGATACTAAGGCCTAAAACCTATGATAGATAGTCTCAGAGAAACATTTGCTCTCACATGCAGCGGGCTCATTTTTCATCATGCCTTGATCAAAAGGAAGAGGATGAAAATGTTGACAGACGTAAGTTGCATGCAAATGCTTAGAGATTTGCTATATAAATGCAAGGCACTGATCATCATCCTAGTAAGATACCAAAGTGACTCTACTCTGTGGAGTTAAAAAACAAAACCAGCAAAAGCTAATACTTGAAGGCCCTTGCCAGGCATTCGACAAACTAGAAAGATGTGAAGGTCACTGTTATCTCTAGTAATTAGCATATACCCAGTACTGAGTAGGTGTTTAATCAATTTGCTTGCTGGAAAAGTCCACATACTTTTATAGGCTTGGTAAAAAACATTCTTTGGTTGAATAACTTTTAAGAGAAATACACATTTAAATTATCTGATTCCTTTACTGTGAAGCCTCAATTATACAGACACCGGAAGTTGAAAACTACCTTTCTATATCCAAATGAAAAATCAAGGTTTGTTTTTCAAGTTCCCTCACATACATGCTCTTTCAACACAAGCATTCATTGAGTGCCTCCTCTAAAAAGAAAGTATTAGAAAACCTCCACCTTTATGAAATACCATTATTCAAGTTAAAAACCAAAGCCCACTGGAAATGAGAAGAATCCATTAGGAAAGGAAGAAGAGGAAGGCAGGATCTTAAGAAGTAAGCACATTAATAGCAGCAATATGTAACAACTCATTTCCTTTCAACAATGAGGTGGAAAGTAAAGGCTGCAAACTCTAAATGAAGTTCTATACCTCAAAACCAAAGGCACCCGGGGCAATTAGCTCTACAATACTTCCTTGGTCTTTAAGAGTAGCCATTATTTTTCAATGGATGTCCAGGAAGATTCTTCCAGAGAAACTTAAGTAACTATTAAAAGCCAAAACTCTACTTTTGGAAACTATCCCCAAATAAATGTCATCAAAGGTGTACAAAGAGTTGTGGCAACTTTTGTCTCTTTGGAAATCTGTTTAGAATCCTTTTGCAAAGGATTTAGGCATCACTGCAAGAATCAGAGACACTAAATGCTGTTTGCCGGGATGATCTCCTGGTAAGGGAACAGTGGGTGTGGGTGTGTCCGTCTGCAAGATCCAGGGCAGAACTGTCACAGATCATTGTCATGTCAACACAAGGCCTGTCAACACAAGGTCGCCTCTATTCTATTTCTGTAATGCGTTTAAAGTTTTTGAGAACTTACCGCCCAGAAGAAACTGGCTTAGGTGAACCAACATTTTCAAATAGCTGGGCCTTTGCTGCCACTCTGAAAAATAATTTTAAAAATGCACATTTCATGAGGTCAATCAGAAAATCATTCTGTTCAATGTGAACTCAGGGTGATCATTTAAACAAGAACAAAAGAGATGAGTTAAGAACCACCACTAAAACTGGAACCCAATTTATTTATTTTATGCTTTAATGTTAAAGAGATTTTTAGCTCTAGCCTCCAGTTCATAGTCTATGAGACTATAATAAACCTATAAATGAACCTTATAGCTACCTCCCATGGGGATCTTACTGTCCTCTTCCTTTCTACCCCAGAAAGCTGCGGGAAGCATTAAAGGAACATTTTCTCCCCAGTCTGCTCTCAGCAGGCAGCAGGTTGCTGACTCCTGCGAAGCCACAAGGGAAGGATGAAAGAATCAAAGCAACTTGACAAGAGAGAAACTGTGGCTCATTCTGGTAGCGAAAGAAGAAACTAATACTGATTTCATGTGTTCTTTATATGTGAACATATTTCTTGTAAAGGGAAATGGTTAAACCCTGAAAATATGTCCAATAAATAAATCTGTGGGTTTAAACCTTGTTTCAAATTACAGTGGGGAGTGGGGTGAGGATGTGTTCTATTTGAAGAGATGGAGCTCTTGTGAAGAATTAAAAGAACTGAAATCAGCCAGGAGTGGTGGTGCATGCCTGTAATCCCAGTATTTGAGAGGCTGAGACAGGAGGATCACAGGTTCGAGGACAGCTTCAGCGATTTAGCCAGACCCTCAGCAACTTAGCGAGATCCTGTTTCAAAAAGAAAAAAAAACAGAGCTAGGGATGTAGCTCAGAGGTAGAATGCTCCCGGCTCAATCTTCAGTACCAAATAAATAAAGAAACTGAAACAAGGTTTCCTTGATAATCAGCAATAGTTCTATAGTTACTAGAAGAGAATACTAAATTCCTTAAATGATGTTTCTAAACTCGATTCAAAAATAATCTATGTCATTTCTGTAATTGATAAACTCTTCTCACAGGGCAGGATCATTTGGGGGACCATTTTACACCAAACACAGAACACACACTTCCTCATTTTAATTTCTACTTTAGCTATCAGTACAACCACAATACAGAAGCTCTTCTTTTTGCTCCACAAAGAATGGAGTTTACATTCTCTCATCTTCCCGGTCACATTGGTTTAAATTTTAGTTTCCTGTAATGACTAGAACTATCCATACTGGGAAGTAGACATATTTATAAATATATATGTCTATATACCACCATAGCTGGAATTCTGATGGAGGCATAATGGATGTTGAACACGCTCTGCAACTAAAAGGATTTTATCAAAGAAAGGGAGGGACAAGTGAACTTGACATTGTTCCTATGGAAATAGGTATTAAGCAAAATGTCTTCCTACAGGGAAGCAGGTATAGCTGGGTGATAGAGCACTTGCTTAGCATACCAAAGTCCTGAGTTCAATCCGTAGTACCACCAAAAACATTCATTAATCGATTAATTAAATTAGATTAAAAAGTCTTATTGGACTTTTTATGATTAATTAAAATGTCAGGAATACCATATATTAAACATAAGCATGATACACCGAATTGAAGTTAAAGAACTCTGAGTTGGAATCCTAGCTCTGCCACTTACTAGCTGAGAATATATGGACTAACTTACCACCTCTTTTTTTTGATACTGGGGCATTCTACCTCTGAGCTACACCCCCTGCCCCATTTTATTTATCTTTTTATTTTGAAATAGGGTCTTGCTAAGTTGCTGAGGGTCTTGCTAAGTTGCTGAGGTTGGTCTCAAACCTGCAATCTTCCTGTCTCAGCCTCTCAAGTACTGGGATTAAAGGCGAGCCCCACCACACCTGGATGGTCTAATTTCTTAACCTTTGAAGCATCAATTCTCATCATTCCTAAGAAGGAATTTATACTACCTATTTCAGAGTGGTAGCATACACTGTCTAATTTATACAGTGGCCCCTAAAAGAGACAACTTAAGTAAAGACACCCAATAACAGCTCATATAGCATTAGGAAATGCTCAGCAATTGGGTACATAAAATGAAAGGGAGAGAAACTTTTCCTCTCTTTTTGCTGAGTTCTTTCCCATTTGCTCCTGCCATGCCATTTGGTTCATGTCTGTGTCCCCTTGTCCTATCAGCCTTTAACTTCTGGTCATAAGTCTTCTTTTTGTCTTTCACGTTCCTTCTTTTCTATGAGCTTGTTTAAATCAGTGGAGACACAGGATGGAGAGGAGAAAACAAACCCTCACTAGCTAGAAAGCAGCTGCACTGATAACCGAAAACGGGGAGCTGGGAGGTGAATGTATAGCTTTTATAGGCAGATTTCCAGCTCCAAAGCCCGTAACTACTACTCAATACACCTATTTCCATGACCTTAAATTAAGCCATTGCTCTGTCCCTGGGAAAGTGTTTAAAGTGCTGCCCTATGAGATTGTTCATATATTCTAAGCCTACAGTAACTTCCATCACTTTTAGAAGAGGATAGAGTCCTACAGAAGTTGACTGTACCCACTGTACAGATGAGGCATTTGATTATGGAATTCCTAACGTTCTTCTGAACAGACTCAACCCCTCTGCATCCCTGGGAGATGCAGGAAATAGGAGCTCATTCTCACTTACACCGAGCCTGGTCGCTGATAGCCATTGCTCGAGGCAGCATCTAGCCTTATTCTCCTGCACATTTTTGGAGGCAGCTCTGGGTTTGGTATGGCTTTGGGCATCTCCTTGGAACCTATAGAAGTTAAGCTTTGAATGGATCCACTGTAGCTCTTGTTTCCTAAAAAGAAAAGCCCGAGAAAACAGGCAAGGTGTTATTAGACAAAATAATAGCAATAGCACAGTACATGTGCATAACAAAAGGAGGCATTTTTCTCCAAGACTAAATGGGAAGGTACAGAATGTTCCTTGGGCACAGCAGCCCATCACTCAGGGAGATCAAAATCTACAGTAATTACAAAGATATCACCTCGCAGAGGGAATGTTTCAGGAAAAATGTCACAGCGCACAGAAGTTTTAAAATCCGAGCTCAGGAACAAAGTAGATAAGCATCACTAGTTTTTTTCCATTAACTTTATCCCTGCTTAATCATGCTGAATAATCCAGCCAATGACACAAAGACAATGACACCTTGTACACGCTCCGCTCTGGCTTACCTTCAGCTGCAGAGATGGATCTGAGAGAGGAGGCGGAGGCCCTTTTCAGACCTGACAGCCCATAAGGCCCTTTCTTGACGAGGTCAATGGGCGGGGAAACATCTCCTGGGCTCGTGACTGAGGCAACACTCTGGCAGTCGGATTCCACATCTGTTTTGGTTGCATCTTCTCTAGAACTTGATTCAGGACTAGTTGTCCAGAGACCAAGACTTTTCTGTCCATTAGAGGATGATGGGGTTGCAATCCAGGGGATCCCTCCAGATTTCTCCCTAGCCTGGCAGGGGGCCGACTTTGTCATGCTGTTTTGTTCAGAGGAGTGGGAAGAGAGTGACTCAATGCTCCCCATGGGGGTGCTGTCTGGGCTGCTGCTATAGGAGTCACCTGAGGGAGCAGGGAGACAAAAGCAACAGGGGCAATCTATCGGTAACAGTGCCACCAAAACCTTCCCGTTATCAGCTCACGGTGCACTCCGCAGCCACCTGACCCCTTTCATTTATTTGGCCTTCACATGATATAGAGAACTCAGTATCAGAGAAAGGCTTCAAAATATGCATTTATTGGGAGGCTGAGACAGGAGGATCGTAGGTTCGAGGATAGCTTCAGCAACTTAGTGAAACTCTGCTTCAAAATAAAAAAATAAAAAGGGGTGGGAGTTTTGCTCAGTGTTAACATGTTCCTGGATACAATACCCAGGACCAAAAAAATAAATAAAGATAAAATAAAATATGCATTTTAACTTGGTGAATGCATTTTTTCAACACTGTTTTAGGAATATTTTCTACATACCTATGAACTTACTGCCCCGTGTGATAACTTTGCTTCTTGAACATAAGTGAGCTAACTTCAATTCAGGTAGAATTTGCCTCTGAAAAAGTACTCGAAAGTAAAATAAATAAGATGCCTTCGTGAAAGGCATCTTTTGATTACAAGAAATCAAAAGCAGATGTATTGAAGACACATGTTTGCCTTCTTTTTTTTTTGCGGTACTGGGGATTGAACCCAGGGGTATTCTGCCTCCAATCTACACCCCCAGTCCTATTTTTTATTCTTTATTTTGAAACAGGATCTCAGTAAGTTGCAGAGGGCCTCACTAAGTAGCTGAGGCTGGCCACGAACCTGCAATCCTCCTGTCTCAGCCTCCCAAGTACTGGGATTACAAATGTGCACCACCATGCCTGGCAGTTATTTTTTGTTTTGAAACAGGATATCTTTAGGTTGCTGAGAGTCTCACTATGTTGCTGAGGCTCGCCTTGAACCTGCGATCCTCCTGTCGTAGACTCCCAACTACTAGGATTACAAACGTGCGCCACCACGCCTGGCTATCTATGCCTTCTTTTACTATTCAGATCACAGGAGATTCTGAGTCACACTGCACTCAAGTCCTCCTCCATTCAAAGGCACCATTAAATGTCAGCAGCAAATTACAAACTGCTCACAATTTTTTAAAGGGTTTTCTCCTTTTCTTGCAAAGAATATAGCAACATAAGGAACTGGCTGTTTAACTAGGTTTATTTTTAAATGTTCCTAAAGGAAAAGTATAACATAAAAATTAGATAAACCATAACCAGCATTCAAATATTCCTAAATTAAAAACAACTAGACTCTATTGTCTATTAAATATTGGCAGTGGGAATAAATTGGGGACTTTGAAGTTACAGAATGAGAATGACCAGTTTAATGTCTGCCATGGACTTTAGCTGCCACACACACATCCTTGGGGCTTGATCCAGAATGAGAAGTTACTGATAATGTGCAGTGTTGGTTTTCTTTTTTTATTCCTTTTTTCTCTTTCAGAGACTTTGACACCCAAGAGAGGATACTTTAAGAACATAATGTGAAGGAAAAAAAGAAAGAAAATGACTGTTTCAGCCCAACTTTCTCTTGCTTTCTTATCTGTCACATTGACAACAGGACAAAACCTGCTCCTGAGTAGCACCTGATGTACTTAATCACAGCTGCAGGAAAGGAGCATTGCGTG
This sequence comes from Glis glis, assembly GCA_004027185.1. Taxonomy (NCBI): domain Eukaryota; kingdom Metazoa; phylum Chordata; class Mammalia; order Rodentia; family Gliridae; genus Glis; species Glis glis. The sequence goes on along the minus strand of PVJS01016581.1, from coordinate 17,958 downwards.
AACTATTCTTTTCTTTTGTAGGAATAATGAATTTGCTTGTCCAGGAACCTTACAACTAGACTGACAGAGAACATATCAATGTCAGAAGAGGGGGTGTTGGGGAAAGAGCACTGGTGAGAACATCTTCTATTTCTACCCAATTACTAATAAAGTGAGGTCAGGCTGAACCAGACACTGAAGAAAGCATCTCTCCAAGACCAGGCATACTCACTATCGGGCTCTGCCAGGCATGGAGTATACCTCCCCCTGGGCTTGCGGGAGCCTGTCGAGAGGCAGATTGCTCGTGTCCTTCGGGATCCCGATCGAGACTGAGGCTGAGGGAGAGGGATACTTGGGTCTGGGGCAGTATGAAAAATCTACATAGAAGAAAATGGACTGAGGTCAATAAAAGGGTAAAATTGACATACACATCATACAATAAGCTTTTAGAGTTATTAAATATCTTAGAACTGCAAGAGATGCTAGAGAAAAAAATAAATGTCCTAGAGAATAATAACTTCCTTTTCCATTTACAGAGTAATTTTTTTCTAGGTTTTCTTTTGTATTCTTCCTCAGACCCCAACAATAAATTCAGAAGCTCTTCCACTAACTTAAAGAAACCTTATAAAAATGGAAAAAATGTCTATGCCAAGATACACTAATTCTTTTTCTTTTTTCTTTGGTACTAGGGATTGAACCCAGAGGCATTCTACCTCCAAGCTACACCCCCAGCCCTGTGTTATTTTTTATTTTGAAATAGGGTCTTGCCAAGTTGCTGAGGGCCTCACTAAGTTGTTGAAGCTGGCCTCAAACCTGTGATCCTCCTGTGTCAGCCTCCTAAGTACTAGGATTATAGATGTGCACCACTATGCCTGGCTGATACACCAATTATTTTTACTGTGATATTCTTTTTCCATCTTCATCGCAGAAAAACATAACCTGAGGAAAAATGGCTATTTCATTTCTTCAGCTATATGGCTCCTTCCTCCAGGAGAAGGAGCTGTCATGCTGTTGGCTCTAAGCTGTCAAGGAATGTGACAAACAACACATAAAGGAATGAACACAGTCATGGATGCAGATATGTGCTCCTGGATTGTGAGAGCTCATGACCTTCAGGAGTCACTAAGGACATTGTGTGTGTGGCGGGGGGGGGGGGTATAGTATTGGGGGCTGAACCCAAAGGCACCCAAGCAGTGAGCTACACCCTGCTTTCTTAAAATTTTGAGACAGGGTCTCACTAAGTTGCCCAGGCTGGCCTCAAACATGGGATCCTCCTGCCTCAGTATCCCAAGTAGCTGGCTTAGGGCATTCATTCTTCCCTGGGCTCTCGGAAGGGACCCTGGGGTGCAGAGGAGTGCAGTCATTCTCTCACAAGGACAGATCAGACATAAACGGGATATTGAATATTTAGATCTTAAATGGCTGAATTTGCTTAATGATCTGGCTACCTTGGCCTTTATAGTTTCCCATTTCCATAGTTACTCCACGATCTCACCTTTTTAAGGAAACTCTCCTTAAGGTTTGGAGATAGAGAATTTCAAGGCTCCATTTTTTCTTATTATGAATATTAACTTTACTATGTAATTATGAGTGTAATTTCAAGGGGATGAAGAGAGGTTTAAAGTCACCTACAGAGTGACTTTAAAGTGCTTTCTGAATATGAATAATAAACTGACCACACAAATGTTGGAGAAGACAACTTCAGAAAGTAAGTGATGTAGAAGAAGAGAAACAGGTCACCTGAAGGATCTTGAGAAGCACTGAAAAACTGAACAACAACAACAAAACAAAGTTCTCAAGAAGTTATTTTTACAAAACTGAACAGAAGGACATTTTGTAGGAATCTGAGATCACAACATAAAGCTCACAGACAATACAAATGCAAACTCCTTTTTAATGAAACTCAATACACGTCCATGAAAATCCGACCCACCTTTTCATAGTGCTCTATCAGAATTTCAACCACTATGTTCTGAAACTTAATATTCATCATGGCGGCCACGGTTTCTTCCTGTGCTCTCATCAGAGTTGGGCCAAATATGACACCAAGATTGGAGACAGTCATGAGATTTTGTTGGCTGTGTAGTGATACTCTGCAAATAAATTTAGAACAACAACAAAAAAATCTTAAGCTAAATGTTTAATAATTATGAAATTTTTTTTCTATCAAACTTGTGGCATTAAAAATGTAAAATATGTACGCCATTATAGGCTAATTTTCTCAATCAGTTTCCATTATTCCCAATTGGCACAAGCAGGTAATAGCCAAGAGATGTAAAAAGATCCTTATAAAATATATAATAAATGCTTGCAAACTATGGTCACTCTACTATGCTGTAGAACACTAGAACTTATCCCTCCAAACTGCATTTTGGTAGCCCTTCTATTCAGCCTCCCTCTAGCCCTTCTCCCTCCTAGGATCCTAACACAAAGAAATGATAAATGTTTAAGGAGATGGAAATGCTAATTACCCTGATTTGATCCTTATAAATTATATGCATGTATTGAATTGTCACACTGTACCAGAAATATGTACAATTATTGTGTCGATTAAAATTTTTTCAAAGATGTCAAGCTGGGCGTGGTGGCGCACGCTTGTAATCCCAGTACTTTGGGAGGCGGAGACCGGAGGATCAGGGTTCTCGGCCAGCCTCAGCTCACGCACGCGCACGCGCACGCGCACGCTCTCTGTCTCTCTCTCCCCTGTCTCCCTCCCTCCCTCCCTCCCTCTCTCTCTCTCTCTCTCTCTCTCTCCCTGTCTCTCTCTCTCTACTTAGTGAGGCCCTCCGCAACTTCGTGAGACCTGGTTTCAAAATAAAGTATAAAAAAATAGGGCCGGGGGCGTAGCGCGGAGGTAGAATGCCCCTGCCGTTCAATCCCCGGTACCACAAAAAAAAAATTTTTTTTAAAGATGTCAAAAGTTAACATTAGTCCAAATGAAGCTAATAATTACCAAAGCTAATCTACTGAAGGAAAAAAAAATTGTTTTCTAAATTGAGTACAATTACCCCAGAAAGATCTTTCAACTGTTTGGTATTTTCTATGGTATTATACTTTCAGAAAAGATGAGTAAGAGTAAGCTAGTTGCCATTATATTTTAATTCAAGCATATTATTGAGAACCTATTTACAGGTATCTTCATATATATATATCACCAGTTGGTCAGTTACCCCTACTGTACAGATAAAAAAAAACCCAAGAAGTTCATAAAAATGATATTTGAGGTCATACAAATTAGGGAGAGGGGTGGTATTTCTTTTCTTTTGTTTCTTTTTTCGTATTTATTTATTTATTTATTTTTATTTATTGTGTGTGTGTTTGTGTTACTGGGCATTGAACCCAGGGGCATTCTACCTCTGAGTTGCACCCCAGACCTATTTTACTTTTATTTTGAAATAGGGTCTCACTAGGTTGATGAGAATCTCATTATTTGCTGAGGTTGTCCTTGAACCTGTGATCCTCCTGTCTCAGTCTCACAAGTACTGGGATTACAGGTGTGTGCCACCACACCTGGTGAGAGGTGATATTTCAATGCAGGTCTTCTGACTGCAAGCCAAGCGTTCCCTTGAGCTCCCCAGATATCTCTGGCCAATGCATGAGTTTGTTCTCTCTTCCTTTCTTTTTCTCTTTCATCTAAAACTTCCCTGAAGCCAGGTGTGGTGGCGCACGCTTGTAATCCCAGTACTTGGGAGGCTGAGACAGGAGGATTGCAGGTTTAGGGCCAGCCTCAGATACTTAGTGAGGCCCTCCGCAACTTAGTGAGACACTGTTTCAAAATAAAGAACAAAAAATAGGGCTGGGGGTGTAGCTCAGAGGTAGAATGCCCCTGGGTTCAATCCCCAGTATCGCAATAAATAAATAAATAAATAAATAAATAAATAAATAAATAAAACTTCCCTGAATGTCACCCTAGTGCCAGGCACTGTTCTCAGGAAATAGTGAAACAAACAGATATGATGATAGCATCGTTGCTGGCTTAAAAATGAAATGAAAACCCTCTAATATCATTAACAGAATCAAAGAAACCAGCAATTTTCAGAACGATTTCAACCAGTTTGCTAATTTAATCTGGAAATTGGATACATTCTTAAGAACAACATTCATTTTACTAATCTAGTATAACCACTGACTTTTCTATCTTACTCTAGTCAGGATGTTGGAATGCAAAGTTTTACGATGGAATACAACTAAAGATTGTGTTCATACCTGATTACTATTTATGTTCCATACCCAAAGTAAGATTTTATGGAAAATCTAGGCTTTTGGATCATCCATGCAACTCCTGACACAAGACAGGAAGAATTGACTTCCACATTGGGGAAATTTTTTCCCTGTGTCCAAGACAGCACTAGCTAAAAAGTGTTTCAGTAAGAGGAACTTCAATCCAAGTTTCATTTTTATGTAACCAAACAATATATATTAATTGCTTATTATGTATTATTAGGCAATCGACTAAGGAAAACAGTATGTAAAGGCAATGAGCCTGTCTGGATTCAAAGCTGATTCATTTCCTAGAAGCTGAGTGAGCTTGATGCATTTACTCAGTACCTCTAAGCTTCAGTTTTCTCATTTGTAAATTACATACACCAACTTTTATAAAGCTATTAAGAGAATCATGAATTGAAATATGATCTCAAAATAATATTCTCTCCTGCAATCAATCTGGCTTTAGGCACACTTACAAAATGTCATAGTTCCTGTAATATAAAAAAATGGAATATGACTAAATCTTGCACTAAATCTGGATATCTTAAAAACTTGATGTGTTTTGAAAAGCAGGGTCAATGAATACACTGCATACAAGATGGGCAATTCTTTCTTCACTGAACTTCCCTTCTCCTGAGCTACATAGTAGATGCAAACCCCTGTACTGTTGGGCCTACAACATTTAGAGATGCAGTATATTTGACAATAACGGCACAAAGGAGGTGAGTGAGAGCATGGCTGTACTGGAGCAAGAAAATAATACCGGATGGTAACTCAAATCCACAGGAACAAATGAAAGGGACAGGAAGAAGTAAATATGAATGTTAATATATCAGACTGTGCAAATATATACTTGTTCTTTCTTCTCTCAGCTTATTTATAAGGTATAAAATTCATAAAGTGATAATTATAACAATGCATTGCTGGGTTTTTTAACATACGTAGATGAAATGTGTATAAATAATCACACAAAAAGGAGAAAGAGGAAATGGAACTACATAAGAGTAATGTTTCTATATCTCATTGGATCGAAGTGGATTCTGGCAAGATGTATATGAGTCTGAAGTGGATTCTGATTAAGATGCATATGGTAAGCCCTAGAAAAATCACTCAGAAAAGAAAGCAGAACCTCTGATTACTACAATTTCTAGCTAACCATCACCTATCAAAAGAGATTTCTAAGTTCATGGATGAACTAACAGCAGAGTCAGGGCGTGGTGGCACACGCTTGTAATCCCAGTACTTGGGAGGCTGAGACCGGAGGATCGCAGGTTTGTGGTCAGCCTCAGCTACTTAGTGAGGCCCTCCACAACTTAGTGAGACCCTGTTTCAAAATAAAGAATAAAAAATAGGGCTGGGGGTGTAGACCAGAGGTAGAATGCCCAGGGTTCAATCCCCAGTACTGCCAATAAATAAATAAATAATAAATAAACAAAGAAACAGAGATAAAGAGAAGCTGAATCTAGAGAAGTAATTCAACATTAGAGTGTTAATTTGGTCTGAAGGAACTTGTTTGACGTTGGGACTCGTTTGACGTTAGCAGTACAGTACCCTGATCTTCAAACTCCTGCTTACCATACACCTAAAGGAACTAGGAAAAAACTATATGCTGGTTCATACATTTTCAAGTTGACATCTAAGTGTTTTATCACTAGTTTAACAGTTGCCAAGGATATAAATATTTGCATATTGGAAATGTATAAGGGTACACACAAATATACACAGTTGATGGACTGATTACAATGGCTCTGGAATAGCCCCATCATATATTCTGGAAGACATGAACAAGTTTAACAGATGAACAAGTAGTGAAATGAGTAATATAAGTTAAAGAATTACTTGACCAGGTGCTTTATTAAGATGTCCAGCATCTCTCTGTTTTTCTCTGGCAATTTGTGCACCAATGCATGTACAGCCTCTACTCTGTAGTTCTGGTCATCCGATTCTGTAATATAAAAAAGTTGCAAATGCTCCAGTTTAATTGCATTCAAATGTAGATGTAAACATTGGTAATCTAAACATCATAACCACTCCTACCCCTCGGGCTTTACAACCACTATTTCATGTAGTATTGTTATCATCACTCCGTAAAGCTTAGAGAGGTTAAATAACTTGTCCATGGTCATGAAGTTAGGAAGCAAAGTCAAACGAATTCAGTTCTATGGATTCTACACATATGCTCTTAGTCACTAAACTATATGCTTCCATACAACCACAACTCATTATCTGCTTGGGTTTCTCAACCAAGAATAGAATAAAACCTTTAGAAATATGAATTAATAGCAATTAGTGCAAACTGCCCAATGTGTCAGGCAATATAATGCACATTACCACCTAGAAACTGCCTAGAGCTACAACCCCATGCAACCAGAAAAGAGCCAGAATCCCTCTTCTTATTGTACAGATTCAAAGAAGGAATAATGTGCCTTTTCTGAGGTACCATTATGTAAATAGAAGCTGAAAAGATTGTAAATCCACACTGACAATGGTAAATGTGAAGTGTGAGAAATCACCTAGGAAGGTCCAGTCCTGCCAGGCAAAAGCTAAGATGTCAACAGCCTTCTAGAGCAATGTCTAGCACTTGGGAAGGAGAGATCTATCTAATATTCTCTTACTGTCATAAACAAATTCTGGAATGATTGCCCACCTTGCCAAGCCCTTTCTCCAGAAAAGACCCCAAACTGTAGACTTATAAGAAGAGACGGTGATCTCTTCTGGGTACACTTACTTGGACATGGGTGAGAAAAGAGCCTGGCTCAGGCAAAATATGAGGGCTCTCTTAAGGAGCTGGAATGGAGACACCAAAACTCAGATTTATCTACAGAGTATGTGAAAACACAGATCATGTAAATTCAGGGCTAGGGTGACCAAATGTACCCCAAGAAAATCTGATGGGAAAGAGAGATGAAAATGAGATAGAAATACAAGAGGGAACAAAGATGAGAGACCCTTCAGAAAGAGCGAGGAGAAAAATGTTACTTCCCAACATTGCAGTTCTGGGGTGCAGGCTCAGGGAGGGCCTGGCTGCTTCTTGGCCAAGGAATTCTGTGAGACATTTCTCGAGCTTTAAGTAACTTCCCCATTTTTACTGAGAGGGGTTAGGTCTGCTTGATATCAAATAATATAATTTTATTAAATAACTTAATTTATCATCTGATAAAATGGACCACTCTTGACTCAGACAAAAGATGAATTCTTATCCATCAGGACATATCTTAAAAGTGGAAAGAAAACTTGTGACCCAAATCCTGAATCAAAATAATCAGTTCATTTGAATCATTTTAGCCAAATTCTAGGTATTTTAGGCAAGTAGCTCAAATGCTACTTGTTATAAAACAAAATCTCTGTATAAAAGGGTCTGGATTAAGAAACGAAAAAATCAAATAAAACACAAAACAAATCAAGACAAAACCCCACTAGCTTCGAGTCCTAGTTTCACTAGTGTCCTTGCACAAGTCACTTGTCCTCTCTGGGCCCTGATTTCCTAGTCAATAACATGAGAGGTTGGATTATATATTTTTTCAGGGTCCATCCATCTTACAAAGATAGGTTCCATGCCAAGAGCATGTAGATTGAAGAGCTTTCGCGAGAAAGCTAAGTAGTATTGGTGTTTAACAGATCGTGTGGTTGGCCATGAATGCTGAATGAAAAACCCAGATCACTCAACCTTATCTGACATTTTTATCAGCAGAAGACATTTCCTGTGACTTTACAACGTATAATAGTAAACTAACGCAACTGATCTCTTTCATGGACTGTGGAAAATACTTTTAATTACAGTTGCGCTCCATACTTAACACTGAGGTGCCAACTTGTGATTGTTACATGTTGTAGTGACGGGCCCAAATGACAACCTGGCACTTGAGTCTCAATGGCTGAAAATAAATATTACTATCTTCTCAGACTCCATGTTTTACCCTATCCACCAAACCCATTCCCTGAATCTTTCAATTAAATAAATCTATTCATATAACATCATGAGTATGAGATTGTCACAAATAAAGGAAATCAGGGAAGGGGAGTCATGGGAGTATCTGTTGCTGACCACAAATATATGACTGTTTTTTCCAGGTTTAGGAATAGAGCACATGAGCATTTTTAGTGGTGTAACTATCTGTACATGTTCATAGTCTTGTTTATTTAACCATAAAGTTGCTCTCCTATGAATCTGTTATTAGTCACTCAATAAAATGAAATCAGAATTCCTCATGGCTCTTTCTAATCACACCAGACTGTCACCCAGTGAGATCTTAGTAAGTGGCAAAATACTTGGCTCATTCTGCAATTCTTGCTGGCTTACAAACCACACTGTAAGCTGTTAGGTATCATCTTGACAATTTTCAAGCAATATGTGAAAAAATGTCAACTAGGCAATTTAAACTGATATGTCTAAGTAATACAGAACAGAACTACATAAGCTGCATGTATCAGATGCAAGTGTACTTACTAACAGCGACAATAAAATCTTTGTGCAATTTGTAGGTCATCAGTGGTTCTGCAAGGCACCTACAACAGAGAAGCCAAGCACACTTTAGAACGGCAGTATTTTTATCCCCCCCCCACCAAACTTTCAGTGCTTCTCTAAGAATTCAGTGATTATCTTTGCCAATTAAAAATAAAGTAGTAAAATAATAAATAAAAGAATTGGGTGGTTAGGCAGTATGATAAGTCCTTGTTAGAGGGGGCTCCAGGTAGTCCTAAAAATGCAGATCTCAAAGACACCAATGCACCTTAATACTTTTTGCCACACTTGTATTAAAAGAGGAGCTAGGAGACTTTTTTGTTGTTGTTTTTACTATGTGAGAACTAACTTCAGGAACAAAGCCAATCTCAGTTATGGAGGTAATAGTTTTAAAAGAAAACTTACTTCAATTTGTTTAAGAAAATCCATGAAACCTCCACATACAAACTTGATATGAAACAAAAAAAACTAATTCAGTAATCACAAAATGTCAAAATGTTGTAGCCTTTTAAGTTATTATTAGACAAAAACACATGCAAGTTCCAGGAAGCCAGATGTAGACGCTACCACCTTGTACTACTTCACCCTAAGCGCAGGTCTGAGCTAAGGAGTGGAGCTTGTGTACACAGCTCCATGAAATCTCATGGTTACTGTCCAAGGAGGGGAATGAGAATTACATCCCCAGCACTAGGAGTTAAACCCCCCTCACCTGAGGTAGTTTTTCAGCCCACTCGTTATGGTCTTATTGTCCCACAGTTCAATATCAATGTCAATATCAGGAGGGGACTTTGGAGCTGGAAAGAATAAAAGCAAGATTTAAAGCTGTGCAATTCAAAATACTACTTGTGCCATTAGAAAATGGATACCAACATAAGTAGGTTCAAAAGAGAGAGGCATTTTTTTTTCTTTTTTTGGGGGGCACTAGGGATTGAACCCAGGGCCATTCTACCTCTGAGCTATATCCCCAGCAATTTTTATTTTTTATTTTGAAACAGGGCATTGCTAAGTTGCTGAGGGTTTCAATAAATTGCTGAGGCTTGCCTCAAATCTGCGATCCTCCTTGCCTTAGCTCCCCAAGTATTGGGATTAGAGGCGTGTACCACCACAAGTTATTTCTTAGGAGGCTAACAGAGTTTACTTTAGGACTGTCGTTTTGTGAGCTGCTAAGAAGCTCACTCTGACACTAACCCTCAAAGATATCTTATGCAATAGCAATCTTCTAAACCGAATTACTGCTAATTGCTAACAGGACAAGGGCTTAATATGCACTCGGCATGCTTCTAAGTGCTTTGAGTGGATTAACATTCAGTTCTTACAACTCTAAAGAGGCAGGCACTATTATTATCCCCAGTTCATAAATGAGGAGGCTGAGACATGGAGAAGTTAAGCAAATTCCCTAAGGTCACAAAGATTTTAAGTGGTTGAGCTGGGATTTCAAGCTAGGCAATCTAATGGTATCCATGAATGTTACTGTTTCTCTAGCTAACCAAAGAACACTTGAGAAAAAATCAAACATTACAAAAATGCCTCCTGAAACTGTGACTGTTCATATATTATACAGAAACATTAAAAACTGAATACAGTGGCTGGGATATAGCTCAGTGGGTAGAACATATGTGACGCCTTGGGTTAGATTTCTAGCACTAACCCCCAATCCCTGCAAAAATAAAATAAAAAATACAAACATTAAATAGTATTTGAAAATACTCAGACCAACAATCATCTATGTTTCAAAGAAACATACAGTTTGGATTTCCTGTAAGAATACAAAAAAGAAAAAATCAAGTACTTGCTTCATCCAAAACTTACAAAATGTGGTGTTCATGAGTTTCTGAACTTTGGAGTTCACGCCTCCTATTCGGTAGAGCCCCAAAATGGTGATGCCTAATGGGAAGGAAAATCACAAGAAAATGGCTTGAGACACAGCTTCCCCAGTACAGAACATCAAACACTCAGACTTATGCCTATATAGTATTTGAAAACTATGTATTCAATTTTGTAGTCTAACCTTAGCAACCACCCTGGACACATCCATCAGATCTATATATTTCTTAGAGCAGACACTGAACAGTGATTTGAAAGTCTTTGATGATCTTCAAAGAAACATATTAAACCTGCCTAGTCACCATTATTTGAAATAAAAAAAAAGCATCTGTGACGGGAAGAGATGATCAGTGTTCCTCATATTCTATTTCTTCAGAGTCAGAGTCCTGCACATTGACCACTCCTATGGTATTTATGCCGTCATTTCAAAGGTGAGCAGAAAGATTCAAAGAATGCAAGGCACTCACTTCACCTCCCAAATTTCTAAGTGGCCACACCAAAATTTTGAATATAAGTTTATAGAACTCCAAAATCCAGTATGATTTTTGCTATCGACAAGTTTTTGTGGAAGTGTCTAATATATAAGTGGAGTAGGCATCAAGAGAGAGGTCATGATTAGTGTGAGAAAAGGTGCCAAAATGGGGCAGTGACTGAAATATAGGAGGAGGCTGAAGACAAACTCCTTCAGAATCTCACTTGCCTCTCTACGCTTTAAAAATATTAAAGAAGTGCTTACACTGATAAATAATACATAACCCATCAGTAAGAAGTAGAGGAAGGCTATACTATGAAAATTATTTTAAAAGGAGTATAATTTTTGGTAAATTGAAGTTCAAAGTATAGTTATTTGTGCATTTATGTAATTTATACATTTATATCATTCTTAAAATTGATCTAATGTTAATGCCTAAAAATACACCTTGATCTTTTGCTCAGGTTTTAAGACCCGTCCTAACAACACTGCGCTCTCGGGCAACACTTACCTCTTGATTCTACAGCTTGAATGCATTTTCTCACAAAGTTGAACCCTGCTTCATTTAAGTACACTGGAAATAAGAGAAAACCACATTAAATGTTGGTGTTGAACTGACATTCCCTCTTCAGATGGCCCCGTTCACTGTGTCTTCATGACTTAATGGCACAGAGCTTGGGTTGAACTTATCAAATATTTTGACTAGGATCTGGCTTTTTGCTTTGGGGTAAAAACAGAGCAGGGAGGTTCTTGCTCACAGTTATTATATCAACCTGCTTACTAAGAAGCACAGATCCTTCACAGAAATTATGTCACCTTGATTCCATCTATTTTTCCTAAAATTAGCGTTATCCTTCATGACTTGCTTTTCCAGATGATAGAAGCAAATGCAGTAAGATTGGATCTTTATGGTGTGTGAAAAATTATATTAAAGGCTTTCATTTATTCTTTCCTATGGGATTCTCAGAACAACATTATGAGGATCTTAAGATGACTCATAGGTTGCAACAAACTTCACTTTTCTATGTTCTAAGCTCTAGAGTTAGGATTTAACTCAGGTCTTTGATTCCAAGCCCAATGCTCTTTCTATTGCATATTGTTTCATATTCAGAATAATTCAAAACATACACAGTGCATTAAAATCCCCACCCCAAACACCATAGATTAATAGAATAGACAATTATTTCCATTTTTAGCTAGATTTTCAAGTGTGTTTTAACTTTTTTAAGGTTACGGAACCGGAATCAAATTAGATTATCCATATGTTAACAAAAAAGCATTTAAAAATACAAGCAACATCCAGAGGAAAAACTTGAAATTTTTTGCACTATGATGAAAAATTTCTTTACATGTGGTAGTTATGATTTTTAATATTATAAAATAATAAATGAAAAGAATTCAAATCAATCAAAATTTTAAACGGGCTTCCATTTAAAAATGGTAGATTAAACACATTCATGTAGTTCAACATTGATCCATATACAAAAAGCACATACCCAAAAATCATGATTAAAATCAAAAAAGGTACCAACAACAGACTAAAAATTTTTAATAAATACGAGACTAACAGAAAACCAGTGAAGGTGAATTTATTAACAGAAAAGTCTGAGAAATGCATGGCCCCAAAACAAGAGGCAGTGAGTGGTATGGGAGGATATTTATTATGTTATTGTTAGGTGGAAATAGTAATCTACAAGACAATATAGCCCATTTTTTTAAAAAGTGGAAATGTAACAATGAATCTCACTATTAAATATAATCATTATGTACCGAAAAAGGGAAAAAAGTGAAATTTGAGGGTGTGAATATTTCTATTATCACAGGAAAAAAACTCCATAAAGGTGGATGCAAACTGTTGATAAGGAGAGGGCTGAAGGTAGAAGTTGTCATTTTTATTTACTAAACTTCTAAAATGTGTATTAAGCACTACAAAAAAACTATTAGTACTCTAAAAAGAAAAATGCCAAAACTGTATATGTAAGGCTATCAACAGGAACTGGTTAATGTATTTCTCATCCTAGTGTCCTAGGTCAAAAGACCAGAGCTCAGTGGATGCTCCAAGTGAACTGAACACATGAGAATGAATGGCCAATGAGCAAGCAACTATTTCATTCAAGTGCACCTCATGACCTACATGAGAATGGGCCTCTTTTGGATACTAAGCAGTGATTGTTTGTTGGGTTTACAATAACCCAAAATGTCAAGAATAATATTATATATCCAGATATTTTAAAATATTTGTTAAATATAGGCAGCAGGGAAGATGGAAAGGTAGAGAATAACTCACTAATATTCATTTTTAACAAAGACAACAAAAACAGACAAAATAATGTAACTCTAGGTAAAAATAAGACACTAGGCATTTTTGTAACAGTTAAAATTGCAAGTTCCTGACACTTAAAATGTTTGAAGTGAAAAAACTATAAATGCTGGTGAGGATGTGGGGAAATTGGAACTCTTCTACACCGTTGGTGGGATTGCAAATTAGTTCAGCCACTATGGAGATCAGTGTGGCGATTCCTTAGAAAACTGGGAATGGATCCACCATATGATCCAGCTATACCACTCCTGGATATCTTTCCAAAGGGACTGAAATCAGAGAATTACAGTAATATATGCATATCCATGTTCATAGCAGCACAATTCACAATAGCCAAATTACGGAACCAACCTAGGTGTCCATCCACAGATGAATGGATTACAAAATTATGGTATATCCACCCAATAGAATTCTATTCAGCAATAAAGAAGAACAAAATTATGTCATTTGCAGGAAAATGGAAGTACCTGGAGAACATTATGTTAAGTGAGATTAGCCAATCACAGAAAGTGAAGGGCCATATGTTTTCTCTCATATGCAGAAGCTAGGGAGTAAGTAGGATACCAGAGGAACTCCAAATAATGGAGGAGAAACTTCAGTGGAGCCAGTGAGGTGGTCTAGGGGAAGGGCAGGGGGAAGAGTGAAGTTCATTGAAGGAATTACTACCATCAGCTTTATGTGCATAGGTGAGAATACCAATGTCAATCTCAGTACCCTGTATGGGGAAGGGGGAATGGGGAGGGAACTAGGGTAAAGTCCAAGTGCTGTGTGCATGTATGTCACTATCAACACGATGTGAGACTATAATGCACCAATAAAAGTATATTAAAAATAAAATGTTTGGTACTTGAGGTCACATTGCTCCACTTTTCAATAAAAAAAGATTTATTAAGATGAAGAAAAGACTATTTTTTAATTTTTTCAATAAAAATTGACTTTGGCAAAGTGAATGAAGATAGTTGTGATATATAAGAATAGAATTTCTTAAATATTCATTTTGAGAAAAATAAGCAATAAGCAGGCTATATCTGAAAGGTACACTGAGATGCTAATCCTGTAGTCTACTCTAATAAACTTATATCAAAGGCTCATCATGTAGCATAGAACCTTAGAGTCAATCAGTTTGGCTGTAAGGTCACTGTAAGGGTGCCGCTGACTTGATGTATTCCATGGATCCTGTACTTAGTTCCCTTTACATGGGTAAATGTAACACTGTCAATAAATTCAGAGATGTGGAAAAATATACTGTGTTGGCAAAAATACCCATGCATTTTTGTTTGCTGCCTTTGACCATCCTTTGGTTTGCTCCAAGAGCATAATTCCATGGTGCAGAGACAGGACCCAGCTTTATTCAGAGCCAAACACGCCCGGAGTTGGGTTTTAGCTCTAGTATTACTGCTGTTTGAATGGGAATGTGCCTATTAACTTTTATGAACTTGAGTTTCTTCATTTTATAAAATGAGGGAAAGGATAAAACAAATGTTAAAGAGGTAAAGGTGAAGACAAAACCACATGAAGCACTGGAGATATCAAACCATGGAGCAAGCCAAGGAAATGCTAGTTTCCTTCCCCCTCTGCCCCTGTCTATATACCACTGATATATGGAAGAAAACAGAAGAAGAAAAGGTAAATGAAACCAGACCTTAGTGCCAACCAGATGAGAGAGACAATCTCCCACTTAAAAGCTGTGTTACTGGGCATGGTTTTCACTTTTTGTGACTCAGTTTCCTCTTCTATAAGGATGATAATTGTCTCTACCTATTGGGCTGCTCAAAGATGAAATAAATTAACATTTGCAAAGCTCCAAGAATAGTACTTCAAATATAGTAAATGCTACAGGGTGTTGGCTATTAGTGTCATCATCATTACTGACTAGAGGAGAATATGAACATCTACATATGGGTATTTCATAAACAAGATATTCCTTATTGTTTGGGCATTGCTGTAATCACTAGAGCTTGAGGGATTGTCAACCTGGAGCATGATTTTTCAAAGAGGCATACTATTTTACTTATTTTAAAAAATCTGGTGCCAGAGCAATGATTTCATTAAATACACACAGCTCAAGCATAGAATGGAGAGGCCTTGTGAATCTAGCTGGCCACTGAAAAGATAAGTTGGATATTCAGAAATGTCCCTGTGTAGCCAGGCATGGTGGTATAGGCCTGTAATCCCAGTACTTGGGAGGCTGAGAAAGGGGAATCACAGGTTCAAGGCTAGACTCAGCAATTTAGCGAGGCCCTCAGCAACTCAGTGAGACCCTTCTTCAAAATAAAAAATAAAATAGGGCTAGAAGTGTATCCCTGTTATGGTTAGATATAGAATGAACCCTTGGAGAGTTCATAAATTGGTGTTTGGAGTTGAGATGATTTAGTCTTGAGAGTTGTAATCCCAGCAATAGATAATTCCATTGTAATGGATTTATCTGGGTGATGACACAGGCCAGTAGGGTTTGGCTGGAAGTGGGTCCCTGGAGGGCGGTCCCTTGAGGATTATATATGGTTCCTCTTACTCCTGTGCTCCCTCTTGCTTCTGGCCTCCATGATGTAGGAGCACAGCCCATGTGCTCTCCCTCTCTCCGCCTCCTGCCACCATGTCCTGAGATCTGCAGTCTATGGCCTCACATAGACTAAACCCAAAACCCTAAGAAAATAAATCTTTCCTCTAAGTAACATGGTCAGGTCTTTAGATCATGGCTGTAAGAATGCTGACCGGAACAATCCCAGAGGTGGAATGCCCCTGGGTTAAATCCCTAGAAATGAGAAGGAAAAAAAAAAAGATATGCCCCTATGTGCTCATTATACATCAACAAATCACAGCAAGCAAAGACATCCTCTTAGTGGAACTGAATGGACTGAAGCAGACTGGGGTTACTGGTTCCCCGTATTTGTTGTCCCTTCAGCACCCTTGAAGTCCGGTGTGGTCATGTGATATGTACTATCCAATGAAATAAGAATGAAAGTGACACATGTCACTACCCAGCAGACACTAACAGCCAGTACATGGCTTTGCATTTTCTTTTTTCACTGGCACAAGATCAGCAAATGATAGAGAAGGAGGCTACTCTAAGGAATTGAGTTTTAGAGTAAAAACTATCAAAAAGAGAGCATTGTTGACCTATGTGGACATGTGTTATAAACAAGAAATAAGCCTTTGTTTTTTTTTGCAAGCCTCTGAGAGATGAGGATCATCTGTTACCACAGCTTAACCTGGCCAGTTCTAATGAATTATAAGTAACCTAAACAATTCTCTGTGGCACAAAAATAAAGCCAATCCCTCACTATTAGCTGTGTCTTTCTTAACTGGAAAAGATCCTCCTTCTGACTGGTTTCTTGTCAATTTACATACCAAAGGCAGCACGGAGCCAGGGCTGGCAGCACCCACCTTGGGTTGCTCTGCACAGTTCTATTGGACAGTGCCTCCAGGTGAGCACCAGCATGCTGAGCTGAGATCTGAGCAGAGCGCAGCACGCTTTAAGCAGTTTGTCTCCCCATGGCTGGATGTAAGGGGTAGTGACAGGAGTGCCATTTCTTAGAAAAGTAGGGGGTAAACACATTCTGTAATGGAAAATTAGTATTTTCCAAAGCCATGAAGGGGTTATACACTTACTGTGCCAATGTTAATGAGAATTCAACAAAATAGGTTTTCTGTAGCCTAAGAGAAGAAACACTGGTTACTCTTCAGTATTCAGATGAGATGTCAATGGGAAGGATTATACTAAATCAAACTGCACCATTAAAAAGGGTGAAAGTTTATTGTAGTCCTCCTTCAGGGGAGGACAAGGTACTTCTGCTACCTTGAGAAGGGGATACTCATCCTACACGGCAGAAATATGGATTGCTGAATCAGGGCTCAATGCTTGGTCCAAAGCAGGCATCTAGAAAATGCTTATTAATCGACACCTTGCTGGTTACTGGTTTGTACCAAGCCAGCTCAAGCTCCTCTGATGGTTTCTACAGGGTTAGGGTTTACCAGCAAACAGGGGCTACTTTTGTGAACTCCTTCCCAGGCCTAGCCTGTCCCCCAGCCCTGTATCTCTCTGTTTCAGAGAAGACAAGAGGGATTTCTGAATCCAACAACTAACAAATCCTCAGGAATTGAAATTCTATAATATTAATGGTATTTGGCCTCCAGGGATAGAAGCAGAAGATAGACTAACTTAATGAACTTAATTTATTCAATCAAAAGTTAAGTTTCAACATGTTTTCCCTCTGGAAACTGTTCAGGGCTAAAGCTTTTTTTATTAAAACCCAAATAAAGTTTCCATAAGGCAGCCTAGCAGCACAAAGGCTATTAATCTCAACAGAATTCAAACAGTCATGAGGAAAAGAAAAAGAATCGTCTTCCATAGAGCTAGCAAAGCAAAAGTCCTTGTACTTTCAATTTCCTACCAATTCAAAACCCAGCCTGTCCTTACAGATGTAATCTACATGGCCTTACAGTACATTCTCAGGGTTGACAAAACAAAGCAATACTTGTCTTTAATTTATAATTCATTTTTTTTTTTTTTTGCGGTACCGGGGATTGAACGCAGGGGCATTCTACCTCCGCGCTACGCCCCCGGCCCTATTTTTTTTATGCTTTATTTTGAGACCGGGTTTCAAGAAGTTGTGAAGGGCCTCACTAAGGAGAGAGAGAGAGACAGACAGACAGACAGGGAGAGAGAGTGAGAGCCGAGGCTGGCCTCGAACCCAG
>PVJS01016580.1:0-37333 GCA_004027185.1 Glis glis | reverse complement strand
AAGCCTCGGGGACGTGTCAAAGGTCGCCAGTGTTTACACGCTCCTTCTGACGTCATCAGGGAATGCGCTCCATGGCTTGCTAATTCGAGTTGTCTGGGTAAACACGCCGCGGGCGAAGCCTCGCCTGGTGTCCAGCAAGCTGAGCGGAGAGGAGGAGGACTCGCCGGCAGTTAACGGCCGTGGAGATGGCTTCCCGTCCCCAGAGACGGCTGTCGGCAGCGGGGACCGCGGCCTTTGTGGAGGCCGCCGCGGCTTGGGCAGCGGCTGAGGTCGCCCCGGCGGAGCGGAGGCCGCGGGGAACCTTGGACCCGGGCTGGACGAGGCCGAGGTCCTGCCTCCGAAAGACGAGGCGACGCTGGACCCAGGCGTGAGTAATACGCACGTGGGGCGCCCTTCGGGCGTCGACGAGTCAACGGTACGCGTGATAAAGAAAAACAGGGCTCTTTGGGCTGGCGTGGAGAATGCTTCGCCGCTCTGCTCTGAGATCCTGTGTATTCACGTGGTGTAAACTCCGAGAAGCTGGAGGCGGAACCGTTCCAGTGGAGGAGCGGATCCCAGGGGGCGGTCTCTGACTACCAAGGGCCGTTTGCAACCAGGCTCAAAGCATCTCTAGGCATCTGGTGGGAACCGGTGGTCAGGGCTATCCAGAGAAGTTTGGTGCGCGCAAGGAATGGTGTGAAGAATTTAAAAATCCCTATTGTCAACCAAATACGAGATTGATGGGGAAAGAAGAACCGTCCAATGCTGCGTTCAGAGCCAGAAGCAAAGCTGTGTGCCTCAGCAGGCCCACAGAGCCAAGGAGATGAGCCTAGGTTGGAAATACATGTTCTCTCATACTTCTAGGAAAATAGACAAACATCTGGAAAGCTGAGAGGAAACCAAGGACAGGACTTCCCTCATTTTTTGTGCCAGTGCCTCGGGTGACAAAAAATGATAAAACCATTGCTGCTTTACAGAGACAGACCCTAATCCCACTTGTCTTTTGGAAAAAAAGATTTTTTTATAAAACCAAACAAACTTGTCCTGTGTTCTGGTGATCATATCCCAAATTACCTATAACCCTCATTTTGGATTGGCTTTGTAAGTATCTTATCCATGAAGCCCAAAGTTAATTATAAACAAAAAATTTTGAATTCAGTGTGTTGCCAATTGGGGACAAAAGTCCCAGTCACTCAGACTCCTTATTCTTTACTCTTTCTAATGTTGAAATTGTGTTTCTTCACTGGGAAGGCACTAGCTTTCTCCAGTCCTTGGATCATGGTATTAATTGAAGCATTCTGGAGGTATTAGACCAAGCATATGTTTGACTACTTTGCTCACTGCATTGATATAAGCCCTCATTTTACTTTAAAAAACAACAACATGGCAACACTTCAACATCGTTGATGCTTTAGTAGTGATAAAAGGTGATGGATGATATAAAACCAGCCATTCTTTTTTTTTTTGCAGTACTGGGGATTGAACCCAGGGGCATTCTACTTCCGAGCTACACCCCCATCCCTATTTTTTATTCTTTATTTTGAAACAGGGTCTCACTAAGTTGCAGAGGGCCTCACTAAATAGCTGAGGCTGGCTGCGAACCCAGATCCTCCTGTCTCAGCCTCCCAAGTACTGGGATTACAAGTGTGCACCACCACGCCCAGCTTAAACCAGCCATTCTTAATAAAGCCTAGTGGAAACTTTGGGAGGAAGCTGTTAATGATTACACATGTTTCTCTAGAGCTGGTGAAGAAGTTGAAAAAATCAGAGTCTGCGAAATGGATGTGTTATAAATTCATCAATATCAAAGAAAGTAAAATTAATGAACTAGAGTTTCAGTCTTTGGGGATAACCGAGTCTATATCCATAGATCAGGAAGACCAGTCTCTACAACCAGAAGTAAAGATAAGTCTAAGGAAATCAAATGCTGTCTTATGCCAGACTTCAGACTTTATTGATGTCGCAATTGATATGGTTTCTTTCCTGGATCGAAGTTTGGCTTTTAAAAAAGTTTTCAGTAAGTTACTGTATACCTATAAAGAGATGAAAAAGAAAGTTCAAAATAAATGAGCGAAAGGAAGACAAATGATAAAGTGGGTGATGGAGACGGACACAGTAGTATGTGAGTTTGAGGGGAAGCCTGAGTCTTGCTCAGAGTCTGAGCTGGAATCAGAATCCCATACAAAGGAAGGAGAAAATGTAGAGAATAAAAAGCTTTCAGAAGAAGATCCTGGACCCTTGGGCAGTGGCCCTAAGATTCTTGATATATCTGAAGAAACTGCTAAAACCATAAATGCGGAATTAGAGTTCTAGAATCTAACCTTGGGATTGAATTTGCAGAGAGTAGAGGTGTCTGAGTTGAAGGACAAAGGGGATCCAGAGTTTGCTTCTTCCAGATAATAGTTCTTCTCATCATTCTCTCATTACCTCAACATCACTTTCATCACTACCATCATCCGTGTAATCACCAGTCACACACCCATAACACTTAGTCATTCAACAATCATCTAGTATAAACTCTGTGCAGGGTCCTGGGCTAAGCTTGGAGACATCATCTCAGGAAATCATCTGAGGATCTGAGGTAAATGGTCATTAACAGTGCCCATTCTTATTAATGTAACAGGGATGAAAGATCATAGTCCTGATATAGAGAGCTTAAAATATTAAGGTTTTCTTAGTACCAGCCTCATTTTCTCTGACCACAAATTTTCTACAGATAAGTTTTTCAATTACAGATAGAGGTTGGTAGTTGACATGAGACTATTTGCTCCTGAAATGGAGCAAAAAGTATTAGCCCTTCCTTTACCACCCCCTCCCCATTAAAACAAAGAGAGGCTAAGTAACTTGTCTGCTCAGCTGGTGTAAACAGGATTATGACTACAACTGATTAAACTACTCTGTTAGACACTTTGCTAGGAAATGTATCAGGCCTTCAATAATTTATAGTCCCAAGGAGTGAGACAGACAGATGAACTGGTGATCACAATAAACAGGGAGACTGTAAACTGGCAATCTGCAGACCTCATTTGGTGAGCAGATGTGCTGTTTATCCACCCAATTTGACACAAATTTCAGTTGGTTTCCAGCATTTCCCCACTTTTAATATATTATTTACATACAATAAAATTCACTTGTTTAAGTGTACCGTTTATTGAATTTTTACACTTGTATAACTGCCACCAGAACAACCAGGACATAAAACAGTTCTCTTAATTTCAACAGTTGACTTGTGTCCCTATACACTGAATCTCTTTCCCTGTGTTCAGAGTTGTCATCATTTTAAAATTAGGATATTTCACATTGGAAGGCTGATGAAAAATTTGGAAATCCCTGCCAACAGTGGACTTTGCATTCCCGAGGGACAACAGCAGCCATTGGCTTGCTGCTTCATTTTCTGCTCCCCTTAATACACGTGAAATGCTTCAACCTAAGTTGTGCAGTGTCTTAGGAGAAGAGGACGGTCTGTGGGATGAACTCAGACTGTAGGATTAACTCTAGGAAGGACTGCCTAGAGCAAGTGGCCTGGAAAGAGAAATGGGTTCACTAGGTAGAGGAGTAGTGAGCCAGTGTTCTAAGCCAAGGAGAACTAGAAAGGAGTCCCTGAAGGAAGGGGCAACGTGGGGGACAGAAGCGGTCCTATTTGTGCTTCACTGTTTGTTTTTGTTGGTGGCTTGGGCCTCTTTAGAGAAGTTTTGTGTATTAGTGCTTGTGTTCTGTGGTTTCTGAAGGTTTTGTGTTTTAAGAAAGATTTATGTCTCATCTGTACATCTCTGGGAATTTAATTGTTTTTCCTTTGAATGGGAAGAGAAAAGAGCATATGTTTTTGCAAGAGGTGTAGGTCTGCGAATGGGCTTAGCTTGTAAGTTTCAAGGGAGAGGCATGTCCAGTGAGAAATACCTCCCTTTCTTTCCCAACTCCCTGCACACTGTCTTCTGGCCAGCCTGGCTGGAGAGGGGCGGGGCTGGGCAGTGTGCAGGCTAAAGGCTGTGGGGAGAGAGGCTACTTAAGGCCTCAGTGCCCGCCCACCAGCCAGCACCCAGTCTGAGGCTGTAATTCACTGCCACTGCCTTGTGCTAACTTACCAGTGACGCCATGGACGGGCTAGGATCACGGTGCCCTCTGCCAGGCTACCCTCGGCTTTCTGTCCTCATATGCCTTCTGGTGAGTGTCTCAGTCTACAATGCTGCGAACCCGCTCACCCTTAAACCTCCAACCTGGGACTGAAGGAGAAGGAATGAAGAGAAGGTGTTATTTCTCTTCACTGCTTTTGGGATTTTGAGCTGGGGCAGGTAGATAGAAGGTGAACTGTGAGATCCTTGGAAGTACTGCTCAGCGTCTTGGAGATTGTGGGGTGGTTCTCAAGGTTACCACCCACCTTTACTCCTGTCTCGGGACAGGTGACTGGGCTGTGTTTCATTCCTAGAGTGGGGGTACGGAAGGAGTGTCTGTTGGTGAATTCTCACCTATTTCATGATGGAATCTTTCTTCCTTTTGCAGTTACCATCTCATTTCTCTATGATTTTCTGGACGCTATGTTTTCTCATCTCTGAAATATCTTAAAATATTAATGTTGGAAGTGAGAGCAGAGTAGCTCCAGTGGTGGTGGGGTGGTGGAAAGAACTGTAGGAGAGGGTTAGGAGCCAGAGTCTAGTCCAGCTCTGCTGCCCACTTTGGAGTGGTCACTCCATTCTCTGGCCATTGTTTCCTCATCTGTGAAAACTGGCACAAATCAGTGGCTCTGGGGACTATAAATCTCTTCGAGTTGTTTTTTGGAAGTTCTGGATTTGTACCCCAGGACAATGTACAGATAAACTCAATGTTGTATTTGATTTCAGGGTATTTGCAGATTTTTTTTTAGAACTATGTGGATTACATGCAGGCTTAATGCCGCCAGATTAGGTGATTAGTGAGGCCCCTTCTGCTTTGTCACAGACTGTAAAGTCAATTACAACTTTTAAAAGCTATGTACATACTCTAGGACCAAAAAAAAAAAAAAAAGGGAGAAAGGCCAGATGGAATAACTAAAAGGATATATAGTATACTATATCAGAACGTAAAATGCATTGTAAACTGGATGTGGTGGTGCACACCTGTAATCCCAGCTACTGGGGAGGCTGAAGCAGGAGGATCTCAAATTTGAAGCCAGTTTAGGCAATTTAGTGAGACTCTGTCTCAAAATAAAAAGGGCCGGGGATGTAGCTCAGGGGTAGAGGATCATTGGGTTTAATCCCCAGTACCACCTACAAAAAAAAAAAAGAGTGCATTGTAAAAGACACAAATATGAAAAAAGTATAGTAAAGGACATAAATATGAATCCTTTATGATATGAAGTCTTTTCCCTAAAATTTGTGGTGAGCCTTTCCTCATTATAGTAAATGTTTTTGTTAAGGAGTGTTATGATGTGTATATTTTCCACTGGTTTCTTTCTTTTTTGTGGTACTTGGGATTGAACCCAGGGGCATTCTACCTTTAAGCTACACCCCCCCAGCCCTTTTTTATTTATTTTGTGGTGCTGAGGATTGAACCCAGGGACATTCTACCTCTAAGCTACACCCCCCCGCCCTGTTTTATTTTTTTATTTGGAAACAGGGTCTCACTAAGTTGCTGAGAGCTTTGCTAAATTACTGAGGCTGGCTTCGAACCTGCGATCCTTCTGTCTCAGCCTCCCAGGTATTGAGATTACAGGCATATGCCACTACACCCAGCTCTGCCCAGACCTATTTTATTTTATTTTTTTGAAACGGGGTCTTGCTAAGTTGCTGAGACTGGTCTCGAACCTGTAATCCTCCTGTCTCAGCTGCCCAAGTGCTGGAATTATAGGCATGTGCCACCACACCCAGCTCTTTAATACTTCTGATACTTTGTTGATATGGTCCACAGACATTTCTCAAGCACACATTCCCTGCCTGGATGGGAAGGTGGTGGGAATACAGAATGAGAATAAATACTTCTTGTCCAATGGGAGAGGGTGTAAAAAAAGAACTCTCTGTGTTTTAATGTGATCATTAGTACAACAGAAGGAGGTTTAGCAGCAGCCCTGTGGTCGAATGGGTAGAACTAGAGGAAAACAGCATTTCCTTCCTGGTCATGACAGTTAAAATTGTCTCTAAACATGCCAGATGTCCCCTGTTCCCCGCCCCCAAGTTGAAAAGAACTAGATCAAGTGTCAATTCTTAGTCATGCTCATTGCAACACCTAGAACCCAGAATGGAAGGCAGGACTCTTGGAGGCAAGACTTGGTTCTGTCACTGAATTTCTGTATATCCTACCTTGGTGTCTCATCTCCTGAATTAAAGGTTGTCTTAGATAATACCTGAGGGCCCATTTAGTGTTTTGACTAGGAGCTCATCTAAGACTTTGAATGCATTCGAAGTTTATATTTGATCCTCTTAGCTCTGTGTCCCACTGATACCTGCTGGCTGAAATGCCTCAGATCGTCCCTGGAATTAGCCGAGGGACAAGCTTGTGTGGTGCTTCCCTCCCTTCCGGTCACCTTAGCAACTTCATTCCTCTTTGTGGGCCACCCACCCTGCAGATGAGTGCTCATTTTGTTTAGAGTTGTGCTGGCAGCCTCCTTAGAGTCATGTAGTTGGACACCTTACAGTGTTCCAGTATGTCCAGTTCTCTGCTAAAAGAACTGCTAACAGTGGGTGGCCGCAAAGCCATACTTACTTCACAAGGCTGTTGAACCTCAGTAACAGTATTCCACTTGTGTGCTCCTAATTCACTCATCCACAAGTGCGTTATCGAGAACCTGCTGTGTGGCAGGAGCCGTGCTGGGGACTCGGTGGCAAACCAAGCACAGCCCTTGTTTTGTTGAGTTAGTGATTGCAAATGGCTTTTCCTGTCTCGTTTGAACTCCTGGCAGCTCTGATTTAGGCAGCATGAGTGTCATAATCTCCCAAGTTATAGATGAGGTTGATAGAAGACAGAGGAAGTAAGCCAGAGGCCACAGGCAGCTAGTAGTACTAGGGTTTAAATCCTGCCCTCTAGTGCTTTATTATTTCCTGTAGTTTTTTTTTTCTTTTTGTTGTTGTTTTGTTTGGGTACTAGGGATAAAACTCAGGGGCATTCTACTTTTTTTTTTTTTAATAGGGTCTTGCTAAGCTGCTGAAGGTCTTGCTAAGTTGCTTTGGCAGGCCTCAAACCTGCGATCCTCCTGTCTCAGCCTCCCGAGTACCAGGATTATAGGCGTGTGCCACTACACCTGGCTTTTTCCTATAGTTTAATAAGTTGTCACTAAAGAAGTCACCGAAAAAGCTTTCTTGAAAAGCCTGGTTCTTTTTTTCTTGCATGGTTACTGGTTTGGTTCAGAGGACTGATACAGTATGTTGAATTAGAGGCACTGGTAGAGG
Organism: Glis glis; assembly: GCA_004027185.1. NCBI lineage: Eukaryota > Metazoa > Chordata > Mammalia > Rodentia > Gliridae > Glis > Glis glis. Next base: position 29,999 of record PVJS01016580.1, on the reverse strand, counting down.
TAGTGGGCGAGAATGAGAACCCAGACAAGCCTGTTGTCAAACTGAAGCTAAAGACATAAAAACGCTACTCAAGCCCTGCCAAGAAGTAGGAGCCAGGCGATAGTGTACAACAAGGGGGAGACAGAGGTTCATTTGAGCAGAGCCCGAGCCCTGGCCTGGAGGCAGGAGAAGCAGCTCTTGTTCAGCCTCCCAGTCACAGCCTGATTCCTTGCAGGTCACCTCTGTCCCTGTTACTGGCCCCATTGTATCTGCCAGGCAGAAAACCCTCGAGCTGAAGGTTCTCCGAGTCTCTTCATTCCCTCTTATTTCAAGTGTTTGTCATTAAAAGAAAATGATATCTTGAATGCTTTTTCCCCTCATATGCCCACTGCCACCTTAGCTCAGGATCTTAATGTGTTTTTCTGGGTCATTGAAACGGCTAAGTAAGCTATCTTGTGGTCACTCCCCATACCCAGCCCTTTTGTAACTCTACTTGGCTTGACCATTTTCTGGCCATCTTACTTAAAAACCATTAAATGCACCCTACACCTGAATACAAAGCCCCAACTCCTTGGCCTGACCCTTTTCTTTTTCTAAAAAATATAATTCTAGCCTCTTTTCCTCTTGATCTCATTCTTACCCCCACACTAAGGCCCATGCAGACTGGATATCTCATCTGTCCCTCATACCTCTTGAGTTGCACATATTATCATTTGCTTAAAGAATCCCCCTCTCAGGCCGGGCGTGGTGGCGCACGCTTGTAATCCCAGTACTTTGGGAGGTGGAGACCGGAGGATCTGGTTCGCGGCCAGCCTCAGCGCGCAAGCATGCGTGCGCTCGCGCGCGTGCGCGCTCGCTCTCTCGCTCTCTCTCTCTCTCTCTTCTCCATCCCCGGTACCGCAAAAAAAAAGAATCCCCCTCTCCTCTTGTAATCCTACTTATTATTTCATATCCATCTCAGAAGACATCTTTGCATTATTGCTGACATCCCCATACCTTCTCTTCAAAGCCTACTCCTTGCAATAGAACCTTCCTCTTGGTCCTCCCAGCTTTTGGTCACAGTAGCACAGGCCACATGGTTTTAGAATTGGTTTGCTTGCAAGCCTGCCTTTTGCAGTATACTGCACACATCACTTGGTGTATACACAAATGAATGCAGGTGAAATTACTCCTTAAAACACCAATAGATGTAACAGCTTAGCATTCCTAATAATCTCCAGGTGATGGTGGCAGTTCAGTGAATGTCAGTATTACCTGCTCTTGCAGTTTTGTATGATAAAAATGGATTTGAAGTCATCCAGACTTGAGCCCAAATCCTGACTTCACCAATTAAAACTCTGATTTTGAGCAAGTTTTTTGATTTGTGAGCCCCCATTTTTTTTCTCATGTAAAAAATGCAGAGGAGAATAAGCATAAGGACTTTAAGCACTAAAGCTCAATGCAGATCTCAGGAATTACTTCGTGGATGGGATAAGGGGATGAAAAAATGATCGCAGCCTTGGTTCTAGTCTGCGTGAGCTGGGAGTCATTGACCTGTCATTTTTTTTTTCCCACCATGTAGATCCTGACAGCTTCTTTTCTGACATACCCCATGCTCTGGACCCTCAGCCTACAGCTCCACTCCGCCATCACCGGCAGTTACGTCTCTGGCACTCACGCCATCGTCTTTGTCAACTGTCCCAACGAGCAAATTGCCCGAGACATTGCCAGGTATAGTGCAGGAGCTAAGGTGCTGCCCCAGAAAGGTTGGGGAGCTACTAAGATGCTCCTGAAGGGTGACTATGGGGCCCTTCTCTTGCTTCTCACAAGCAACAATGATGAACTTCCAGTGATGAATTCATGCAGTGATGAGTTCATGCAGTGATGAGTTCATCCAGTGATGGGTTCATCCAGTGATGGGTTCATCCAGTGATGGGTTCATCCAGTGATGGGTTCATCCAGTGATGGGTTCATCCAGTGATGGGTTCATCCAGTGATGGGTTCATCCAGTGATGGGTTCATCCAGTGGTGGGTTCATCCAGTGGTGGGTTCATCCAGTGATGGGTTCATGCAGTGATGGGTTCATCCAGTGATGGGTTCATGCAGTGATGGGTTCATCCAGTGATGGGTTCATGCAGTGATGGGTTCATGCAGTGATGGGTTCATCCAGTGATGGGTTCATCCAGTGATGGGTTCATGCAGTGATGGGTTCATGCAGTGATGGGTTCATCCAGTGATGAACTCCACAGCTATCTGCTTGGGGTGGTATGAAGAGCATGGCTGAATCCTGCTGCTGGGCCTGAAAATGTCGAGTGGCACATGGGGCATAAAAGGGATGTGAGACCCACAGAGATAGGTGGTTTGCTCAAGGCGTTAAGGTAAGAGAGCTGTGGAACCCTGCAGGTGAATTTAAGTCTCCTGATTGCTGGCCCAGATCTTTTTTCTTCATGGAGGCATTCTCTTTGCTCAGTCCCAGATGTGCTCATTCTAAGTCAGGAGGAGGCCATGGCCCAAGTATGGGGCAAGAGCCCGACATGGTGATGCACGTCTGTAATCCTAGGACTTGGGAGGCTGAGACAGGAGGATCACAGGTTTGAGGCTAGTCTCAGCAATTTAGCATGACCCTGTTTCAAAATAAAAAATAAAACAGGGCTGGGAGTGTAGCTTGGAGGTAGAACACCCCTGGATTCAATCCTTAGTGCCAAAACTAAAACAAAAACCAAGTCTGGGGCAGGTTTCTAGAAGCAGCTGTGGAAAGAGTACTGGACCTGGAATTGGCCAGGGTTTGAGTGTTGGTTGTACTACTAACTATATATGTGACCTTGGGCAAGTTGCTTCCCTTCTTTTTTTTTTTAACTTTTGGAAGTGCTAGAGATTAAACCCAAGGCCTTGCGTATGCTAGGCACGCTCTGCTGCTGAGCCACAGCTACTTCCTCTTTTTTTGTGTGTGATACTGGGGATTGAACCCAGGGGCAGTCTACCTCTGAGCTACACCCACAGCCCTATTTTATTTTTATTTTTGAAACAGAGTCTCACTAAGTTATTGCATACAGGCCTCCAACCTGTGATCCTCCTGTCTCAGCCTCCCAATTATAGGTGTGCACCACCACACTCAACTCTACTTCCCTTCCCTTTCCTTTTATTTATTTTTGTGTGTGTGGTGCTGGGGCTTGAACTTGGGGGCATTCTACCGCCGAGCTACACCCCCAGCCCTATTTTATTTTTATTTTGAAACAGGGTCTCCCTAGGTTGATGATTCTTACTACTTGCTGAGACTGTCCTCAGACCTGCGATCCTCCGGTCTCAGTCTCCCAAGTACTAGGATTACAGGTGCACACCACCACGCCCGGCTCTACTTCCCTTCTTGAAGCATCCGTTTTCTGAATTACCAATCTCACAGGGTTGTTGTGAGAGTTAAATTATATGAAATATATACAATGGGTACCCCAGTAAATGTAATGTAGTAGATGCTCAGTAAAGTTTGTTGTATCTGAATATCCTCTCTTTTCTCTATGATACAGCTTTGAAGAGGGTTAGTGGGACTGGAAGGTAATAGTTTGGCTTCTTGCTTTACAAGTCAGCATTCTTGAAGTTGATGTTAGCCTAAGATTGGTGTAGGGTCACAGTCGTAAATGGCTAATAGGCAGATAACTTGAATGAATAAAGTGGGCTGGGGCCTAACAATGAAGGATGGTGGTGGACGGCAGCCCTCATGCTTCCTGGGTGTTGAGAGGAAAGAGCAGTGGAACTGTGCCGATTTGAGAAGCACGTTTCGTGTCTCCAGGGAGAAGCTGCTGCTCAGCTCTAGCCTAGCTGAATGTGACCTGTGGAACTTCAGGCCCAATGTTGTAAGGTTCATTTTCTTGTGACGCTAGACAAGCTGCATGGTTTTGAATGTGAAGTATCGTGATATTAAATATTGGTAACAAAGTCAAGATATTTTAAAATGCCATGAGGGCCAAACCGTGTATGTGTCTGTGAGCCAGTAGCCTGTGACCTCTGCAGTTTATAGGGGCCTCCCTTCTGCTTCCTAGGGCCTGAGTTCTCCACGTGTGACTCTCTGCTGGTCTGGAGTGTTTGTGTGCAGTCAGCCCGCCCCGCCTCTCTTATTAATGCCATGGGGCTTTTTGTTTAATAATCCTCCATAGTTCTATAATCTTTTACCTAAAGACAGGTTGCTGCGACCAGTCTCTGAGGAGTTCACATCCCAAGGGAATTGGAACGGGGCTGTGAGGCAATGGGATTATATTTTTAGGTGTGTAACTCACTCCTTGTGTTTCCTTCCACCTTGAGAACCAATAAAATCAGATTTCTCAGTAGGTGATGGAGTGAACAGGACTCGCAGCAGTTGCTTGAACAAGTTTGTGCCTTGGGTCTCTTCTTACAGTTGGGAATCTTCCAAGGGAGTGATGGTGGAGATAATGCCACATTAATAGGGATCCTTAAATAGAATACTCATCAGCCTGGGACCCAAGGGAAGAGAAAGGAGGTCAGTTCTCTTGACAACAGTGGAGGGAAGGAGGAATCAGTGAACAGGCTCAGAGAAGGTGTGTTCAGCTGGGTCCAAGCACTTAAGAGAGCAGATGAGTCTCCTTGGCTTTCTCAGGTCTGAGAAAGGTTTGCCAGGGCCTGACTCTGAGGGCTTGACATGAATGGTTGGGCATGCTTCTTCCTGTACTGGTGATTGCGGATGCTCCTGTCTCTGAGACACCTGTACTGGTGCAGACATATTTTACTGTGCTCACTAGTGCTCTGCACAGAAATCAGAGACTATGAGACTGAAGGCTGGTTGGAACTTAAAGATTATGTGTCCAGAGATTTCAGCTTGGGGTATGCTAAAAATTTTTTTAGTGGTCTGCTAAGGAGATGACTGTGCTCTTGGGGCTGTGGTACAAGGCCCTCTGCAGCCCAGCCCCTGTGACTTTGCTGGGCTCAACCCAGTTTCAACTCACTTGGGTTGGCATTGCATGCTGGTAGCTCTATAGTTCTGAGTCTCAGTGGCAGTCCAGCCCCTGCAGCTCTATTAGACATTGTCTTAAGCAGGACTCTGCTGCAGCTTCGACCCCTCATTTCTACTCCACTAATTACTTTCCAAGGGCCCCACCTACAAATATCATTAATATATGGCTTTTAGGATTACGTTTCCAACACATGAATTCTGGGAACACACCCAAACCAAAGCAGGGGAGGGACACCCTAAGTGATTATCTACTAAGACTCAGATTTCCAGGGCAATTCCCAGAAACCCCTGTCCCCCACCCTTTGTCTTAAGACCCTGAAACTTGCCCCAGTGACTGCCACCCTCTCCCTTTGCTTTAGGGCCATACTGGATAAGAAGCTGGCTGCCTCTGTGAACATCCTGCCCAAGACATCTTCACTGTGAGTTTTGCCATGGCCAGTGGAGAGGGGTGGGAAGTGCTAGGGTTAGGTCCTGACTGGTGAAAAGAGCATGGAACTAATGGAGAATTATCAAAGAATAGCTCAAAGTCAGTGAATTAATCAACAGTTCATTTTTTATTTGTATTCGGAGGAAATCAGTTGGTTTATGTCAGCCAAGAAAAGCAAACATATGCTGTGTATAGAGAAAGGAGGAAAAAGCAATATCATTCCGTAGTTGTTCACATCATCTATAGCAATCTATATCATCTATATCATCTATAGCAATGGCTCTTCAATTTGGCTGTAATTTTGATCCCTGGGCTCCAGCCTAGATCTATTCAGTTAGCCTCCCTGGAGTGGGGCCCAGGACTCTGGATCTTTAAAAAGTTGTACAGAGATTAGGGATGTAGCTCAGTGGTAGAGTGCTTGCCTAACATGTGGCTAGGTTCCATTCCAAGCAACAACAACAAGTTGTACAAATGATTCATTATTCATCCAGCCTGGAAACCAGTATTTTATAACTGGAATAGAATGTTAGCCTAGCATTCCCTCCTGTGTCCATCCCTGCTCATGATTGATCTTTTTACCACAGCTCTGTGACACAGCAGGGCCCAAGGCCTAGGTCAACTTAAGTTTGCCCTGAGTCAGTGTAGATCTTCTCAGGCTAAATTCCTCCTTTCCCTGTGTTTCTGGTCATGTGCTCCCTTCTGAACATTGTCACTAATTTTATTTTATTTTATTTATTTATCTTTTTTTTTTTTGCGGTTACCGGGGATTGAACCCAGGGGCATTCTACCTCCGAGCTACACCCCCGGCCCTATTTTTTATACTTTATTTTGAAACCAGGTCTCACGAAGCTGCGGAGGGCCTCACTAGGTAGCTGAGGCTGGCCGTGTACCCCGGATCCTCCGGTCTCTGCCTCCCAAGTACTGGGATTACAAGCGTGCGCCACCACGCCCAGCCTGCTAATTTTATTTTTAACTTTTAAAAGTTTCCATATCTTATAAGGCTAACTTCTCCCCTAAAGCCTCCTGTTTTTGTATTTATCCATTCAATGGCACTCAGCTTTGAGAGTCAGTGATCAAAGTAGCACCAAAGGGTGGGGAGGGACCAAGAGCCATGAGTATAGGATGAGCATTGGAAGAGCCAGAGATGCCCAGCTTGGAAGAGAGATGACATTGGAGTTTCTACAGAGCTGTCCTGAATGGTTCTTCAAGTAGCCAGTTGGGGAGAACAACTAGGTGGCAGATGTCAGCACACCTCAAGAAAAAACATTTCTGGCTGGGGGTGTAGCTCAGTGGTAGAGGGCTTGCCTAGCATGCATGAAGCCCTGGTTTTGATGACCAGAACAGACAGGAAGGAAAGGAGGAAGGGAGGGAAGGAAGGAAAAAACTATCTTGGGTGAAAACCTTTAAATTAGATGGACTTCTTCAGGGGGTGGTGAACCTCCCACCTCCAGAATGTTCTGGCAGAGGCTAGATGCATGTGTTAGAATGGTTGGACTAGATCACCTGTGGGGCTTTGGCCATCTCTAGACTTCTTTATGTGGGTTTGGAAAGATTTTAATGTTTCCTTCTCAGTATCATCTACTCTGGTCACCTTTGACATTTCCCTGGACTCCTCTTATGAGATTGCAATTTGTTTTTGTTCTATTCTCCAGGTACTTTTGGAAGGGAGAAATAGAAGAAGCTACTGAGATCTTGTTGGTGAGTGAGGACAGGGGCAGAAAAGGGAAATGAGTGAGCGGGCGTGGTGGTACATGCTTGTAATCTCAGTACTTGGGAGGCTAAGACAGGAGGATCGCAGGTTCGCACCAGCCTCAGCTACTTAGCGAGGCCTCCGCAACTTAGTGAGACCCTGTTTCAAAATAAAGAATAAAAAATAGGGCTGGGGTGTAACTCGGAGGTAGAATGCCCCTTGGTTCAATTCCCAAATCCTCAAAAAAAAAAAGGGGGAAATGAGTGAGATTCCCCCTTTGAGTAGGGTAGACAGGGGAATGAGTGAGCTCAAGGCCTTTTCTCAGATTCCACTGAAAAATGAGCAGACGTCAACTGATGGAGGTTCTTGCCCACCTCAGAGACCACGGCTCATTTGTGAATTGGTGCCATGGCCTGGTGACCCGGGAGGAGTGCTGTCTGCCAAATGGCCAGATGAATGAGCAGGGGCAGGGCCAGGGCTCAGGTCCTAAGGTAGTGGTTATTTTTTTTCTTCTTTTTCTTTTACAGTTAATAAAGACAAAGACTTCCAAGGTCCTCATGCTGTCCAGCTATATCAGGTAGGGCTGGCATCTCTTCTCACTCATTTACCACAGGACTAGCCAGGCACATTCTAGGGACCACGTGAATGAGCTTGAGAACCAGGAGAGCTGGAGCCTGGCCACCAGCCTCCCATGTGACTCTGCGTAAGTTCCTCCCTTTCAGAGCTTTAGATTCTATGAAATAGGGAGCTAGAGTGAGATAGCTTAAACCAGTGGATCTTAAAATATTGGCCTCAGAACCCCTTCACACTTTTTTTTTTTTTTGCGGTACCGGGGATTGAACCCAGTGGCGTTCTACCTCCGCGCTACACCCCCGGCCCTATTTTTTATACTTTATTTTGAAACCGGGTCTCACGAAGTTGTGGAGGGCCTCACTAAGTAGAGAGAGAGAGAGACAGAGAGACAGAGAGAGAGAGCTGAGGCTGGCCGCGAACCCAGATCCTCCAGTCTCCGCCTTCCAAAGTACTGGGATTACAAGCGTGCGCCACCACGCCCGGCCCCCTTCACACTTTTAAAAATTACTTAGGCCGGGCATGGTGGCGCACACTTGTAATCCCAGTACTTGGGAGGCTGAGACTGGAGGATCTGGGTTCTCAGCCAGCCTCAGCTACTTAGTGAGACCCTCCGCAACTTAGTGAGACCCTGTTTCAAAATAAAGAATAAAAAATAGGGCTGGGGGTGTAGCTCGGAGGTAGAATGCCCCTGGGTTCAATCCCCGGTACCTCCAAAAAAAAAAAAAATTAGACCTAAAAGAGCTTTGTTGTGGATTAATCAAAGTTAACTGTTTTAGATATTAAATCTGAGAAATTAAAAAAATATTCTAGGACATAAAAATGGTGGTAATAAACCCATTAAATATTAACACAAATCATGCATTTTTATAGAAAATAATCATTTTTCAAAAACAAAAATTAGTGAGAAAAGTGACATCATTTTATATTTTTTGCAAAATTGGACTTAGTAAGGTAGCTGGATCTCCTCAGAAGCACCTTTAAATGTTGGGACAATTTTAAATTTATGGTAGTAAATTCCAGTTTTCCAAAATTCTAATTTTGCTTTAAAACATGAATTTTGTCACTGGCAATAAGTGATGTAAATTATCTTCATTTGAGTGATGGGCTCACTTTGTTCCTTTTGAGAAAATGTCTACCTAGTACTCAAGCCTGAGTTACCATAATTTTGAAAAATGATACAAGTATGGTTCTTAGGCTTGAAGGTAAAAATGTTCTTCCAAAAAAAGTGTCTGTTTTAGTTTGTGACTCAGACAAGTTTTTGATGACTATTGAACATAAGGGAGATGGGGGAGGTGCAGCGATATATACAGGATAGTGATGAAAATGGCAGCTAACTTTTGTTTTTTGTTTTGTTTTTTGTGGTGCTGGGGATTGAACGCTGGGACATTCTACCTCTGAGCTACACCCCCAGTTTTACTTGATTTTTTTATTTGGAAACAGGGTCTCTCCAAGTTGCTAAAGCTGGCTTTGAACCTGTGATTCTACTGTCTCAGCCTCCCAAGTACTGGGATTATAGGCATGCACAACCACGCCTGGCTATAGCTAATGTTTAATGAGTGGTGCAGTGCCAGTTGATGTACTGGTTAAGTGCGTTATGTACCTAGTGTTATTTAATTCTCAGCAATCCAAACACAGAGGTACTATTTTTATCCCCTCTTTTGTAGGGATCTGTAGAGAAATTGATTTGTCCATAGTCACACAACTAGTAAGGGCAGACTTAGAATTCGGACCCATGTCTGTGAGGCTCAGAAGCCACCTGGCCCAACTTACTATGTGTTGATAGCTGGGAAACATGGGCTGAGGACTGGGGGGCTGTGGTGCTGGCCAGGTGAGCTGTAGCAGATTGCAGAGGGCCTTCAGAGAGGATGGCCAATTGTTTATTTCACCTGGGTTGATTGTAATTTTAGCCACTCACAGGGCTCTTCTTTCTTTCCAAAGGCTGGTGCATCCTTTTGAAATCCCAGAGGTCTTCAGTCTTCTCATTGACCAAGGAGATGTGCACTATTTAAAGTGGCTTGAGGAGGGCATGGAGGAGGACTGAGTAGGCGAAGCTGCTTGTGCGTGACTCCAGCCTTCATCAGAAGGCCTCTTTCTTCCTCCCATCATCTGTGGAGCCCATCAGCACAGAGGAGCACCTAACCTCTGCAGGCTGAAGGAGAAGGCTGGGCCAGTCAGACCAGCAAGAACCCACTGGACCTTGTCCCTGAGTGCTACATGTTTAAAGATGTCTAGAGCATGGGAGGGCGAGGATGGTTGTGTGCCACCGAGGAGAGGTGGCAGTGAGGGTGCGGTTTGTCATCTTTAGTCACTGGGCCTACCTTGAGGGCCTTGGGTGTAATTATGCCCCTTCTCCTGGAGCGGAACAAGCCCAATGACCTTGTTCACCTGGAAGTGTGTGGGGTGAATGCCTCCTTCTAGGACTGGCCTGTGCGCTGTTCAAATGGACGAATTGTAAAGGTGGAATTTCAGGAATCAGAAGGATTATTTCTCCTTGTTAAAGAGGCTTTTGTTGCTCCTGAATCTTGAGCATGTGTGTGACTGGGGGAATGTTAGAGCTTAGGCACAGCCTCATGGGTTGCCAGTAAGTTTTGACTCTTTCCTATCCTGAATGTGACAGACACCAGAAGGTTCCGCTCTCTTGCTCAGTGGATAAATAGGTTATGAGCATAGAAATGGAACCCTGGTATTTTAGTCAGCATTCTCACTGCTGTGACCCAAAAATCCTGATGATAACAGTTTACAGGAAGGAAGATTCATGTGCTCCCAGTTCTGGAGATTTCAGGGGTTCAGTTCGTGTTAGGCCAAGTGAAGTCTGAGGAGTTCAGGGCATGGCACGGGGAGCAGAGAGAGAAGAGTGCAAGGGCTCTGCTCTCACGTCATGGAGGCTGGAAGCAGAGAGAGGCTCATGAAGGGGGTTCATAGACCTGTCTATCATCCCCAAGGTCACAACCCTAGTGATCCACCCTCTCCAGCCACAACCCACCTGCTTAGGTTACCACCCAATCCATTACAATGCATTCTTCCACTGATGAGATAGAACCCTTATCATGCAGTTATATCACCTTTGAACATCAAACATGAGCTCTTTAGGGGACATTCTATATCTAAACCATAGCACCTGGGAACCTTCTAGACCAGATTTTCATATTTGCTGTACAAAGCCCCGGGGGTTGACAGAAGTGACCAACCCTGAGGCTTCCTGGGTGGGGTGGGGCACGAGCCCCCCCCAGTACTCCTACCAGTGCAGCTGTGCCTTTACTTTTTGATATTGTGCTCCCTATAAGATTTGGGTTTTTTTGAAAGTTTTCTTTGTCAAAATTTGTAAACTACTGCTCTAAGCTAGTCTCCATTTTATAGATTAATAAAGAAAAAATTGCTTGGAGAGCCACAAAGAAGCTGATGTGTTCAGTTGTAACAGTACAGCTGTGTCTGGGGCTCTCCTGCACCTGCTCCACAGGTCTCTGGTGGGAGGGCAGGGGATGCTGAGCCCCAGGTGGTGAGCCTCAGAGAGACCTGACCCCGGCCACCTTCGTGAATCTGTCAAAGGTGACTCCATTCTGAGGGTCATGGCAGTTTGGGTGGGGAGTCCAGAGGCAGCCGTGGTATTGTAGTCTCTCCTAGACTGAGGGTGTGTGAGTGGGGTAGTGCCAGGCTCTAGTTCTGATACCTGCTGTGCTTCTCCCACCTTAGTGCCCCCAAATGTCAAATGGGGGAGGATCTCCAAGGGCCTAGCAATGAAGACCTTGTAGAGAATGCAGGCTGAGGCCCTTCTGTTACCAGTAAGAGCAGAGTTCTTTTGCTCTATTCAAGACAGAAATCAAAAAGAGGCAAGCAATTTGAATGGGACTTTATTAGGGCTTATGCTTGAGCACACGGGATAGGGTTCCTGGATGGATAGAAGCAAGGGGGAGAGCTTATGTAGCCTAAGGTGGCTCGTGCCAGTGTGCTGATGGGGTTGTACACAGCTCAGGACTTTGGCACACATCTTGTCTGTCTTCTACTGGCAACAAGGTTTTCACTTGACATGTGGTCTGCTCACACATGTTGGATCTGTTTGTACTCCACTCACAAGAGATGGTGGAGGTGCTCACTACTGCTGCCCTGTGGAGGCTGCAGGAAAGTCTCTAAGTAAGCTTTGAGGGAAGTTGGTGATGTAGATACAGCTTTCTGCAAAAGTAACTTGTGTCTGGCCGGACATGGTGGCGCACACCTTGATGCAAATCCTGTATGAAGTAAACCCTATTTAAAATGTACTGGAGACCCCAAATGGACTTGCCTGTATTACTTGTAGGGTAAAGCCTCATTTGTAGGTCTGACTTTCAGGGCCCTTCAGGACCTGCCTCCGCTCACCTGTTCCATCACCCTTCACCTCTCCTCTCCCCCTCTGGAAAACAGCTGGCTCCACTGTGCCCAGCGACGCCGCTCCTGTGTTCATGCCATTCCCTCCACCTGGAGTGCCCTTCTCCTGAATGCTTGTGACATTTGGTTGCTCCTTTGTGAGGCCTGGCTCCCCAACCAGAAGGACTCTCTTGTGCCATGGCGTGCCTCCTGTGTATCACGGTCGGCCTTGTATTGCTAGATCATGAGCTGCTCAAGGCCAGGGACACAGCTGAATCTATGTGATCTCTTGCACAGGGTTTGACAGATATTTCCAAAAATTGATGCTTCATTGATTTAAATGACGAGTGTTTTCTGTGCAATACACAATCACTTTTTTTCTTCAGTACTAGGGATTGAGCCCTGGGGCATTCTACTTCCAAGCTACACCCCCAGCCCTATATTGTATTCTTTATTTTGAAATAGGGTCTAAGTTGCTGAGGGCCTCACTAAGTAGCTGAGGCTGGCCGTGAACCTGCGATCCTCCTGTCTCAGCCTCCCAAGTACTGGGATTACAAGCATGCGCCACCACGCCCAGCTACACAGTCACTTTTAAGTTGCAGAATTGGCAAAATCCAACTTTTTTCCTTGAACTTCTTAAAGTAGGACTAATTCCAAAGGAGATTTTTCTATCTGTGGCCTTCATTGGTTCACTTTTGTGCTATATTATCAGAAAACTTTCTTGGCGGCCTGCCTTTGCCTTGGTGAGAGAACTGTCTGTCATAGGAAGTAGTCCAGGGGAGGGACATTTACTAAGCACCAGATCTGTCAGTTGTGCACTGTCCTAGCTTCTTAACATTATAAGGCATTATCCGTTATCCTCATTTTGCATATGAAATCTGAGATCAGAAGCTGGGTGCACACTTGTAATCTCAGTACTTTGGAGGCTGAGACAGGAGGATCTGGGTTCACAGCCAGCCTCAGTTATTTAGTGAGGCCCTCCGCAACTTAGTGAGACCCTGTTTCAAAATAAAAAATAAAAAGTAGGGCTGGGGGTGTAGCTCGGAGGTAGAATGTGCCTGGTTCAATCTCTAGTACCACACACACACAAAAATCTGAGATCAGAGAGAATAAGACACTTCAAGCACATGGCAGAACTAGGATATGAACACAAGTCTCAGGTTGTCACCCTAAGGCTCCTACTGCCTTTCAGTCAAAGAAGCTGGGCAAGTCCCTTTGAAGGCCACAGATTCCGAGAACTGCTGCAGCCGGTTCTAAAGGAATAGAATCATTAGTTCTCCAAGCATCCCTGTGTTCATTGGCCTGGCACTTACACACATCTTGCATTATTTAAGAATCATTAGTTCTCCAAGCATCCCTGTGTCCATTGGCCTGGCACTTACACATATCTTGCATTATTTAGTCCTCACCAAAGACCTGAAGGCTGGTGATCGATTCTACAGATGAAGGAATAGATAGAGCAGTTCAATGATCCTTGGGGTCTGCATAGCTTGAGTGTATATGGCGTGGCCGCCATCCCACACCACCCTCCCAGAATGATGGTGTAGAAGCCAGGGCTAGGTCCTAGACCAGCAGCTCCATGTGGGAGGTCCTTTCCAGCATTCCTTAGTGTATGTTTTTGATACAAAACCTCCAGAAAAATCAGTTGTGGAAATGGGGAAAAGTATCCTAACTATCCTGTGAATATGAACACTTATTAGTTTAGAAACATTACTGGTTTGAAAGAATCTACCTTTATCAAGCAAAAAAAAAAAAAAAAACCCAAGAGCCAGAAACACTTAAGATACCAAGTTGAAGAAAGAACTGAGACGGAACATGTAAGAGATGGCCACCATCTGTTTAGTCGGTCTTTTGTTTGTTGCCATGTCAGAAGTGTCTGGCTCTGTCTGCTGCTGTCAGAGGTTTTTCTTGTACATAAAATAATTTTATACAATGGTATACTTTATACAAATCCTATGAGCAGTGTTACAAGAAATAAACTTTGGAAGCAAAATAAATTCTGAAGTTGGTTATGTGGACACGTGATTGATTTTTTGTGTTGTTAGCCTTTCTAGGATGCTCAGTTGTTAAACTGTTTGGATACTATCCCAGATGTCCCCTGGCACTTTCCAGTCTTTAAATTTTCCCCACGGGCCACAGTCCTTTGAAAATACTACTGTGCTTAATATGCCTATTTATTAAACACAATATTGTCAGATACTTATAACAGAAATGAATATGAAAAGTGAAGTATTTTAGGATACTTAGTACTTAGGATTTGGGGAATTTCTGATAATTCTAAGTTCTTGCTCTTAAATCCCAAAGGTAAACGAGAATTTGGAAACGCCAACCTAGACCACAGAGAGGCAGGCACTTTCCAACCTAGGAAGCCCACAGGTCTCGGCAGGGGCTGGTTCTAGACAGCTGCTCACAATAGATCTTGGACTGGAGCCTGGTCTCATGACACCTAGTACCATTCATTTCTCGCTTCATCCTCTTTAATTTCAGCCCAGAGAATAAGTCCCCCTTCTCTGACTCCCACCGTGGTTTTATTCCAAGGGCAGCTAGACGGTTGAAGCAGAGGAGCAGTAGGTAGTGAAGATGTTTACAGGCAGATGTTATTAACACAACTAAGCAGGACCCCACTCAGGATTAACAGGCGACACTTCACCCCTGGAACTACTGAATTAAGTTGAACTCATGATCGTCCTCTCCCTGAAGCTGACCCTTTTCCTACCCCCTCACATCTAGTTTTCTCTCTCCAAACTGCCCTAAACTGTGAGGTTTATTTTATTTTAGGTACAGGTGATTGAACCCAGGGGCATTGTACCTCTGAGCTGCACCCCCAGCCTTTTTTTATTTTGAAACAGGGTTTTGCTAGTTGCTGAGGCTGGCCTCAAACCTGCAATCCTGTCTCAGCCTCCCAAATACTGGGATTATAGGAATGTCACCCATACCTGGCAGAAGTTTATTTTAAAGTAATGATCAAGCCAGGCATGGTGGCACATGCTTGTAATCCCAGTACTTGGGAGGCTGAGACGGGAGGATTGCAGGTTCTCAGACAGCCTCAGCAATTTAGTGAGGCCCTCCACAACTTAGACCCTGTTTCAAAATATAAAATAGGACTGGGGATGTAGCTCAGAGGTAGAATGCCCCTGGGTTCAAACCCCAGTACCACATACACACACCGAAAAAAAAAAACACCCCAGTAATGATCAGTTACCTGTATGAAGGGTTCCCTCCCAACCCTGGGGGGTCAGGTGCCGCAGGGATTATCACTGGCATTGGAAGGCTGAGACGATTGAAGCGAAGGAACCCAACCAGAGTGCTACAGGTTAGAACCAGCAGAGCTGGGTTCCAGAACCCAGTTCATATTTCTAGAACTGTGTGCCTATGTGTACCGAGTGAAGTTTATAATGCCTGTACTTAGATGTTTTATTTATTTATCTATTGCAGTACTGGGGATTGAACCCAAGGGCGTTCTACTTCTGGACTACACCCCCTATTTTATTTTTTTGTTTTTAAAACAGGGTCTCACTAAGTTGCTGAGGATCTCACTAGGTTGCTTTGAACCTGCGATTCTCCTGTCTCAGTCTCCCAAGTACTAGGATTACGGGTGTGTGCCACCACGCCCGGCTGTACTTAGGTATTTTAATAGCTTCAATTTCTGAGCTACTTCCCCATCTTTTCTCTCTCTGTGGTCCTCAGTTGTTTTTTGCCCCCATGGGTCAGGTACTCAGTAGAAGAAAGGCCCCACATTCTCTCTGGCACCAAGGGTGGAGCATGGCTGAGGATGTAGGCCATGACAAGAGTGGCAAGGTGGCCATGGGAGGGTCCCACCATCCTCAGCCTAGCCTCCTGGAACCAAGGGAGAAGCCAGAGCCAGTTCCTTCTCTGCAAAGCAGGATAACTCACCACCAGAAAGACATGATTCTCAAAGGGAACTTTTACATTGTAAACCAGACACATTAATTATAACTTTAATATAACAAATGTTATTTAAAGCAGCAATTCAAAACCATGTATCTTTTAGAAGGTGCACAGGGTATTAAGGTCAGTTGCCAGTAATGCAGCTATTATCTGGTGGGACTGAAATGCTGGGCTGGGGAGTCAGATGACCTCGTTAGGCCTTGTTCTGTCTTCCCAGCGGGAAAGGCACCCCTTCCAGAGCCTCTGTGGAGCCCAAGTGGGGAAGGCGCAGGAGTTCGAGCAGGCCTTGCTCATCCTGGCTCTCAGAAGCCTGGAGAGCAGACCTGGAGTTGCGGTGCTTGCTGAGGCCAGCAGGCAGCCACAGATGGATCCCGGTCCCACACCCCTGCTGCGCTGTGGACTGGCTTCTTGACTCCCCCTTCCACCTGGCCCCAGTTGGGGGCTCAGTGACAGCAGCTGTGGGGCTGAGAACTGGGCCCAAAGCCCGCGCCTGCCTGTTCCTGCCTGGGCCGTGCCAGGGAAGTGGAGGGAAGTGGGCGGGTTGTGTGCAGGAGCTGAGGCCAGGCCCCTCTGAAAGGCACTGTAGTTGCTGAGGTTTAAGGCAGGGGCTAATTTATCAAGGGACCCCCTGAATGTTCACAGGTGGGGAGGGGGTCAGGCCTGGTCATGGAAAACCAGCCCCTCGGGCCTGCCGCCCTGCTGCTGCCGGTTCCCCCCACTTCGCCTTCCAGCTGGCGGCCTACACAACCCAGCCAAGCTGGAGGCCACAGCAGCAGTTGGCAGGGCGGATCCCATCCTGGCACCCCTGCCCTCCCCCCAGGCAAGGCACTTTTTCCCATTTTCCAATCAAGTGAGTCAGTTTCTAATGTCTCTGGAAGCAGCAAAAATGAGGGGTCCTCGCCCCCCTCCCAATATTGGTTCCCCTCCAGATGGGGCTGAGTTTGAATGTCCATTCTAAGGATTCTATTTATACCCCCAATGACAGACTCTTCCCTTTAAGGGAACTGAGTAATGCAGGCCCTTGAAAAATCCCAACCGATCCCCAAAAGCGACCATCAGTTTCAGGGCAGGGCAGGGAATACGAAGGAGAGGATGAGCCCTCTGTGCTTCCTCAAGGGGCCAATGCTGGTGCATAGGCTGGAGGAAGCGAGCAGGACCTAGGAATCCACATTTGGTTGCAGCTCGTGCCCTGGTAAAAGGCCAAGAGAAAGCCCAGGGCAGGAGCCAGGTGGTCCCGAGGGGCTATGTGGCTGTGTGTCTGGATGCACAGTGGTGTGGTCGACTGCCGTGTGTCTGGAAGCATATGTGCATGTGTGTTGTTTGGCTGTGTGTGTGGTGGGTCCCAGATTTACCATGACATGGCTTCCCTTCCCCCTCTCCTTCCCAGTCCCCCTTGGTTTTTAAGGCTAGGCCCAGCACCATGGCAACTAAGAAGTGGTGTGGCTAGGCACAGGCAAACTTCTGGACGTCCAGAGCTGACCCTGCAGTCCTCTCAGTCCCTTAGTAAGGGACCCTGAGGCTGGTGCCTTCTAGGGCAGAGACCCTGTTCTTCGCTCCCCAGGTGCTGGGGTCCAGAGTCTTGGCTACAAGGGCTTTCCCAGAAACCTCCCACCCCACCCCTTCCCAGGATTGGGGGTGGGCGACATGGTAGGAGAGGGGAGAGAGCACCCCCACCTTCACCATCCTCCCTCAGGGGCTCCTTCCTCATGTGGTCCCAGGGAGGACCGGCTGGCTGCCTGTGGGGGAGGGCTATCCAGTGGAGGGACAGATGTGCACATGGCTGTGTAAACACACAAGCACCCGAAAGGGGCGAGAGGTGAAGGGACAAAGAGAACGACTTGGGATTCAGGAGGAAGGGTCAGAGCCAGGGGGACACACATTTGGGAGGAACCAGCAAGCAGTTTGAGGGGCATGGAGTGTAGAGACGCTGAGAAAGGGCCAGCAGGACCTTAGAGGAGGGGGCAAATGGGTGACAGGCCTGCGGAGGCCCGAGAGCAGGACCGGCACAGGCCTTGGCTGGGCCCAGTGGACTGTCAGGTGGGCCTTGGCCAGGCGCATGCAGCTCTGTGCAGCTTCCCTCCCCTACCCCGGCCTGGAGAAGATAGGCAACCTATGGCTTCTGCTGTCCCTCCTTTGGTTTTCAGGGCTCTGGACATCCCCCAAGGGGTAGTCAGTAGGGGGTAGTCCCTTCCCATTCCACCAGGTACTGAACCTTGCCCTCTGGCGTGACCCTCCGGGCCAACACCTGGTACTTCTCCCCACAGGCCAGCCGCCCAGCCGCACCAAAGTAGTTGGTGATGGATGATTTGAGGTGGGACAAGGACGAGTCGTCTTCACTGATGCTCTCAAACGTGTGGCTGTCGATGCCTTCATCCGGCCGCTCAGGGCCCAAAGTCCCCTCTGCACTGCTGTCCGAGGGGCAGCGCCCACCCAGCTCGGCTGCCCGCCGCTTTGCCCGCAGGGGCATGTATGCTTTGGCTGCCAGCTTCCTCTTGCGGCTGCCCACTGTCCGTCTGTAAGTGGAGGGGAAGAGGAAAATGATGGGAATGAGATGGAGCGAATGCAACAAATTTCTCGCCCGAGCACTCTCCTGGGTACCAGGAACGGTGCCAGGCCCCGGGCATGGGTTATCTCACGGGCTCCTCTCAGCCCCGTAAGGAGGAAACTGAGGCTTCAAAGGAGAAGTAACCAGCTGGGGGGTGGCAGAGCCAGGGTTTAAGCCTGGGTCTGTCTGACTCTCAGCATAGGCTCTTTGTGTGTGTGTGGTACTGGGGATTGAACCCAGAGGCACTCTACTTCCTAGCTATAACCCCAGCCCTTAAAAAAATTTTGTTTGTTTTGAAACAGGGTCTCGCTAGGTTGCTGAGAATCTTGCTATGTTGCTGAGGCTGGTTTTGAACCTACAATCCTTCTGTCTCAGCCTCCCAAGTACTGGACTTACAGGTATGCATCATCATGCCTGGCTGAAGCATAGGCTCTTTGCAGGATCTAGGACTTTGTAAGTGCAGGTGCGCAGTTCTCTAAAGTTATACTGTGCTGAGGCCCTGCTTATGCTGCCTTGACCCTCACCTGGGTGCACTTGGAGCTAGATGATCCAAAGAGGGAACAAGGACAGGGGTTATGGACTAATGGACCTTGTACCACACAGGCAGAGGTGTTAGAGAAACAGACACGAGATGAGGTGCACATTCATGGAAGCTTAGAAATGGAATCCAAGCTGGGCGTGGTGGCGCACGCTTGTAATCCCAGTACTCGGGAGGCGGAGACTGGAGGATCTGGGTTCGAGGCCAGCCTCAGCTACTTAGTGAGGCCCTCTACAACTTCATGAGCCCCGGTTTCAAAATAAATGATAAAAAATAGGGCTGGGGGTGTAGCTCGGAGGTAGAACGTCCCTGGGTTCAATCCCTGGTACCAAAAAAAAAAAAAAAAAAAAAGAAATGGAATCCAAGCTGGCGTGGTGGCACACACTTGTAATCCCAGTCCTTGGAAGGCTGAGACAGGAGGATCACAGGTTCACAGCCAGCCTCAGCAACACAAGGCCCTCCACAACTTAGTGAGACCCTATTTCAAAATAAATAATAAAATAGGACTGGGGATGTAGCTCACCCTTGGGTTCAATCCCCAGTACCACAAGAAGGAAGGAAGGAAGGAAGGGAAGCCAGGATCCACAGCACTAGTGAGAACCAAAGGAACAGAAGAAGTAAAATATAGGGCTTGAGGATATGGCTCAGTTGTAGAGTGCTTGCCTAGCATGTGTGAGGCTCTGGGTTCAATCCCCAGCACTGGGGGGAAAATTAATATACAGAGGCAACATCAGAGAAAGACAGTAGACAGAGATGTCTGGAGACAAAGACTTCAAGACACACCTTTATAGGCATTCTACTTTTGCAAGGGCCTTATATATCTAAAACAGAAGAGCCCGAGTCCAGAAGAAATCCTTGCGCTCTGCAGACCACCTTTCCTGTGCTGACAACCTTCAGGGAGGCCCCAGGTTTTCTGTCTCCCTCCAAGACCCTGTGCTCTGCAAGATGCCACCTTCCCCCCCACCAGACTTCCAGATAAATGGCTCTTTCCCTTAGAGATGCTGGAACACAGACATCCAATTCAGATAGTGAGAAACCAGGGGGTAAGGGGACTCTATAGTCTGAGAGGCACAAACATGCAAAATTATGGTGTGCAGAGGCCAGGAACCCCAGGGTGTGTGTGTGTGTGTGTGTGTGTGTGTGTGTGTGTGTGTATATGTTGGTGATTAAACCCAGGGTCAGTCTACCTCTGAGCTATACCCCTAGCCCTTTTGATTTTTTTTTTATTTTGAAACAGGGTCTCACTAAATTGCTGAGCCTGGCCTCAAACCCACAATCCTCCTGTTTTAGCCTCCCAAATTCTGGGATTATAGGTGTGTGCCACCACACCCAGCTCAGGAACCCAGAATGGAAGAGCCTTGGGTCATATAATCTCACAGAAGTGGAACCTTCTAGCCAGAAGTGTCACAGGACATTCTGCGGAGGTAAAGAGCATTCCAAAGGCATGGGACTGCAGTGACCTGATTGCCTGTCCTTAATTCCTCCCCCCCATTAAAACCCCAGTGACTTGGAAACAGAGAGTCCCAGGCCAGACTCACAAGAGCAGAAAGCCGGGTCCCCCAGCTGAGACTCAGACATAGAGATGAGCCCCACGTCGCAGAGGTGGGAGGTGGAAGGGCTGGGAGGAATGCTGGTCCTTGCAAAGCGTGAGGAACAGACCTCTGCAAAGCTCACCTGGAGTCATAGGAGAGGCTGGTGGAGGCGGAGCCAGAGGTGCTGGCGGCGTCTGTGGAGTCCATGTCTGAGAAGAAGGTCTGGCCTGAGCTGGCACTGAGAGGAGGAAGAGGGTGAGTCTGCCAACCTGGCTCCCGGGCTCCGAAGCTTCTTTCTGCCCCTCTGACCCACATCCTTCATCCCAGCTACATCCTTCATCCCAGCTACACCCCTAGCCCTATGTTTTTATTCTTTATTTTGAAACAGGGTCTCACTAACTTGCGGAGGGCCTCACTAAGTAGTTGAGGCTGGCCGCGAACCCAGATCCTCCAGTCTCAGCCTCCCAAGTACTGGGATTACAGGCGTGCGCCACATGCCTGGCTCTTCCTATCCATGTTCTACTATCTGGTCTTCAAAGTCCAAGAGGCCAGAGAGCCTTCCCGGACACCCTGCCCTGGAGGTGATGTGAGCTCAGGTGACAGCACTCAATGAGCCACAAGTCACTTGTGCCGTACTTCACAGCTCAAAGGTGTTTCTGTCTGCAGTAGCTTGTTTGAGGGAAGCATGAGGCAGTTCAGAGAGGTTAAGGAATTTAGCTAAAGCCACACAGCTAGTACTGGTAAGCAGGTTCTGGAGCTCAGATCTAACTCTAAATCCCTCACTGCTCCTCTGTGGCCTCAACAATGACCTCAGTGATTTGGGAAATAAAAAGCCTGGGGAGGAGGCTAGTGAAGGCCCTGGAGGAAGGGGATCCTGGGTTTCAGATGGGGTGGGTGGGTGGGGCATTCCAGTTGGAGGGACCAACGGGAACAGGGGATGAGCAGGCATGGAACTGCACAGCGAGTGTGGGAGAGTACAGAAACTTTGGTATAAGGAGTGGGGTAGGAGCGGCAAGCTGGCTCCGGAGGCGGCCTTGAGCATGGCTCTGGGGAGTGAGAGGATGTCTGTTGTGCTGAGAGATCTGGTGTAAAAGGCCTTTAAACCCGGAGTTTCAGATGCTTTAAACCTGGAGTTTCAGAAGGACCCCAAGAGAGCACCCACTCCCTCAATGCTTTCTGCCTTGCCCTTTCCAGAACCTTCCCGCCCTGCCAGAGCAGGGAGGGAGCTTCCCTCCTTGGCGCCAGCCCATCTCCAGAGCAGACTTCTCTGCTGGGCCTGATACCTTTTTAAACTCTGGATTTCATCCAGTGTGAAGTCAAATATGCTGGCCAGGTGGTGGTTGGTGCTCCAGGCTGAGGTGAAGTCACTCTGTGGACACAGGAGAAAGAGAGGAAGGGTCAGGCAGCGAGTACCAAGTCACCTTCCACAAGCACCTTCTCCCCTGAGGGCCACACAAGCTGCCTGCGGACAGCCAGGGCAAGACCTGTCACCGCCTTGTCATTCCAGTTCCTGACCGGAGAGCCACACCACCCCGATTCTAGTCCTGGCTTTGTCTCCAGTCAGCTGGACGCCCTTCACCCCTCTGGGCCTCAGCTATCTCAACTGCAGAACGAGGACAAGAACCCCAGCCCCGTTTCACTCTTAGAGGTGTCGGGAAGCGCAGTCAAATTAAATAAGGGTTGTAGCCGGGCGTGGTGGCGCACGCTTGTAATCCCAGTACTTGGGAGGCTGAGACAGGAGGATCACAGGTTTGCAGCCAGCCTTAGCTACTTAGTGAGGCCCTCCGCAACTTAGTGAGACCCTCTTTCAAAATAAAGAATAAAAAATAGGGCTGAGGGTGTAGCTCGGAGGTAGAATGCCCCTGGGTTCAAATCCCAGTACTGCAAAAAAAAAAAAAAAATTAGATTAAGGGTTGTAAGAGCACCTTGCAAACTGTAAAGTACTGGGGAGATGAGGCATTGTTAATATTATGCCCACAGGGAGGGCTGTAGAAGGATGCAGAAGGGAAGGGAAAAAAGTGCTCTGGAGTCCTGGTTCTAGGCTGGGCCCAGCCACTGTCTTGATGTGTGACCTCAGGGAAGTCACTGGTCACTGAGGCCCAACCCTGGCCTCAGTTTCCCCACCTGGACAGTGGGGGAAGGATGTTACCTGTCCTGCCCCTGGGTTCTTGGGAGAACTTGGGGATGGAAGGGGGTGGTGGTGGAGTGCCTGGCTTTTCTGTTTCACTGTCATAGGAAGTGGCCTATGGGGCCACTTGGGCCTGGGGGACTTTGTTTTCTGCACCGGAATCCCTAGTACGTGCTGGCCCTGCGCGGGAAGTGGAGGATGAGAAAACAAGCAACTAACACTGGGAATAGCATCTTCCAGCAAAAACTTTGATCTTTTTCTTCTATAAACTCGCCTTTTCTGCTGCTGGAATTCATGAGGCAACAAACTGTGGAGACAGAAAAGGGAGAGGGTGGCCCAGTCAGAGCGTGAGGGCGGCCCGGGGGGAGGCGCCTCAGGAGCGCAGGGGCAGGGGCTGGTAGCAGGGCAGGGGCCGGCTCCAGAGAGGGCAGAGGCAGCACCTTCACCGGAGCCTGGGGAGGCAGGCGCGTCCTCTGGGGCAGGGCTGGGAGGGTGTAGAGGGGCTATTATGGGTGGAAAAAGAAAAGGTGCCTCCCCGGGCTTGTGTGCCCAGATGCCCTGCCCGGGATGCCCAGGGAGAGCTCAGCTCAGCTGGGAGGGCGAGGGTGCCCTCTACTCTCTGACTCCCCCTTCTCTTTGCTGCATTAGGGCTGGGTCCCATGATCTGGCTTCCCCCCAACTGAGTAAATAAGGGGGTGTGACAGAAGGAGTCGGGGAGCCACTCACTAGCCCTCTTGGGTGCCTACAGCTGGGTCTAGCTGGGTGCAGGGGTTCCTGGCTTAGGCAGATGCTGCCATACGCTGGGGCCCACTGCACAGGGCGTCAGTTGTCCTGGGAGCCAGGAGCAGAGAAACCAAGATCGTCTGCAGCCATGCCCCTGGGTCCCCAGCACTGACCCAGGCTTGCTCTTTCCTCTCTTACGCAGCTCAGAGGTAGGACCGTTCTCGCTGGGCACCAGTCCCTTTTCGGGCAGCAGCTTCCCCGGTGGGTTGGGCGGGACACGAATGCGCAGGCGGAAGATACATTTCTTCTTCTTGATCTCTTTGCCGCAGAGGAACCTGGGCGTGGGCAGGGGAGAGAAGGCCCCGGAGTCGTCAGTCTGTCCTCCTGGGGAGTATGTTAAACGAGCCCCTGTATCTCCTTGGGCCCAGAGCTAAGATCCAGAAAGCCTGTGGGATGAGGGGTCCCAGCTGAGAAGGTGGCTGGTGGCTCCTCCCTGTCTTGGCTCTTGCTTCTCCACTCCCTTTCCTTCTCTGCCTCAACCAGGCACCTCCTACAGGCAGGCCTCCTACAGCTCACAGCAGAACTCCTGTGGCCGAGACACTAACTCCACTCGTTCTGTTCTCTGATCTCCCCAGAAACTGGACTGTACCTCCAGGCACCACCCTCCTTTCAGCACAGGCTGAGCAGCCTCGAGGCTGCAGAGGTAGCTGAGGCCCAGGCCCGCCCTTAGGGGCCTGTTCACCGTATGGCAGGAGGCCTCCTACTGAGCAGTAGGCTGTGTCTGGGCTCCAAACCATGAGAGCGTGGAGGGGGGGTCGTTCTGCTGGAAGTGTCTGGAAAGCTTTCATAGAAAGCAGGGTCTTGTCTTTTATCTCTACTGTGGCCTGAGCGCGTAGATAGGGCCAGATGCAAAGCAGCAACTCAATACACACTTGTTGCCGGAGCCAGTGAATAAAAAGGTTGGAAGAGCATCCTGGGCTGAGGGAAGAGGATGAACAGAATCGCTGGGTGGGGAGTGCAGGGCTCAGTGGGTTTGGCTGGCAGCCAGAGTTAAAAAAAAAACGAAGGGATGCTGGGCATGGTGGCGCACTCTTGTAATCCCAGTAGTTGGGAGGCTGAGACAGGAGGATCCTGGTTCATGGCCAGCCTCAGCTACTTAATGAAGCCCTCTGCAACTTAGTGAGACCCTGTTTCAAAATAAAGAATAAAAAATAAGGCTGGGGTGTAGCTCGGAAGTAGAATGCCCCTGGGTTCAATCCCTGGTACCACCAAAAAAAAAAAAAAAATCAAAGGAAAGTCAGGCATGATGGCAGGTTTGAGGCCAGTCTCAGCAACTTAGTGAGACCCTGTTTCAAAATAAAAATTAAAAGGGCCAGGGGTGTAGCTCAGAGGTAGAATGCCCCTGGGACCAATCTGCAGTACCAAACAAGCAAACAAACCAAAGGGACAGTGGCAGAAGATACGCGGGCAGGTCCTGATCATAAAAGGCCTTGAATGCCAGGATAGGGAGCTTGGACAGTCCTGTGGCAGTGGCGTTAGGGACAGATGTGACTGGCAGTGTGTGCCAAGAAAGAACCAGAATGGGAAGACATAGGCTGGGGGACGGCTTAGGAGGCTGTGGCCCACCTAGAGATGCTGATTTGATCCCTAGCTGGCTCCAGCAGGGGGGACCCTCAGGGAGCAGGGAATCACCCCTCTATGGAGCTGAGCACAGTACTGAGCTGCTGGGGTACTCGGGGTAGGCTCTGCAGAGGAAGGTCCCTGGATTTCTTGGCTCCCTGGATCCCCAAGGATGGGAAAGATTTAAGCAAAGGGAAGGAAAGGAGGCCCAGGCAGGTGGCACAGCTAGAGCAAAGGCCACGAGGTAGGCTGAGCCTTTAGATTGGAGCCCACCTGTCGGGACCCACGGCACTCCCCCCCTCCCCGCACACACCGGCTTTTGTAACTGTTCAGAGCGTTGAGGAGATGGGGTCCTCGGTCCGTCACGGGGGTGCTGGTGAGCTGAGGAGGAGCAGACCAGCAGGACAGTCAGACTCGGTCATGCGGGGTGGGGGGGCCACCTGTCCTCCCCCCATCTCCTGATGCCCTCAGTCCTCCAGGTGAGGACCACTGAGTATACTATGATCTCAGACAAGTCTTCCCCCTCTCTGAGCTCACTTCTCCATCTGTAAACGGAGAGAAAAACTCCAGGCCAAAATACATCAAAAGCTTTAAAAAATGTCTATATTCTTGATCTGGTAATGCTATTCTATGGGATCTATGGTAAAAATACAACATGGAACATGCACAAAACTTTACATATAGCCGGGCGTGGGGGCGCACGCTTGTAATCCCAGTACTTGGGAGGCTGAGACAGGAGGCTCTGGGTTCACGGCCAGCCTCAGCTACTTAGTGAGGCCCTCCACAACTTAGTGAGGCCCTGTTTCAAAATAAAGAATAAACCATAGGGCTGGGAGTGTAGTTCGGAGGTAAAATGCCCCTGGGTTCAATCCCCAGTACCGCAAAAAAAAAAAAAAACTTTTTTTACAAAAAAAAAAAATGTTCACTGCCACACTATCTGCAATGGTGAACAAGTAGGAAATGATATTCCCAATAAGAAGGAAACCAGTAAATTACAGTAGAAGCCAATGCAGCCTTTAAAAACATTTATGAAGTCTCTTTAATAATATGGGAAAGTACTTAAAATGTAAATGAAAAAAGATGATTTAAAATCACATATACCATCTCATCTAAACCATGTAAAAAGAAAAAAATATGCACAGAAGAGAGGTTGGAAGGAAATGTACCTATGTACTATTTCTAGTTATTTCTGGGTAGTGTGATGTGGTAATATGAATTTTTTAAAAAGTAGACTTTATTATTTGGGGGGGAGTAATTTAAGAATTTTCTACCAGGAACATGGCTGATTCTAAATCATATAAATCAGGGGGAAAAAGTTACTTCGAAAATACTAACTCTATCTTTTAAGGCTTTATGATAGGCATGTCTTATAAACTATCTGACATGGTAAATGAAGATGTCATATAAAACCTTTTTCCAAAGCATAAAGGTCACTTTAAAAAAAAATCAAATCCTTGTCTCATCAAATAAGGGCTTGCCTCACCCTGCATGTAGTAGAGAGGATTCTGAGGGTGTCATTAGGGACTGAGGGGCTCACGCCTACTGTGGCAGTGTTTAGAAAGACTCTGGCTCAGCCCCCAAAGCTGTGCGGACCACAGGCAAGTCACTGTCCAGCTGTGACATTCTCAAAGTCTTCATTTGCTACCTCACTCCATGGGGCAGAGGCACCCAGGCCCCTGGTGACCCACAGGATCAGCAGGGGGCAGGCCCACTCCACTTTCCATCCTAGCCAGGAAATCCTAAGCAGGCCAAACACCTCAGCAGAGAGCCCACTCTGGCCAGACGTGATCTAGGGCCCCTGCTTTCCTGGACTGAGTTGGTCAGGCCCCAACTGCCCAATGGCCAAATTGGGGGTCAGAGGCCTGGGCTCAGAGTGCGGCAGCTCAAGGTTGAGACCCTAGTCCTCACCCTGTGGTCCCGCACAGACACCCCTGCCTCCTGCCGCTCCGCCAGCCCGCGGCCCTGTGTACCTTGCCCAGCTGCAGGAGCTCCCAGTGGTGGTTGACGAAGGCCAGAATCTCTTCAAAATCAAAGTACTTCTTCTTGCTCTGCACCCCCAGGTTGTAGAGGGCCAGGTGAACCACGTCCACCCTGGGCAAGAAGGTAAGGGGGTGGGTCAGGTGAGGGGCAAGGGTCCCCGGCAGGAGGAGGGAAGGGGCAGACCAAGTCCCACCCTCTCACCAGCGCAGGGGCAGCCTCTCGATGTACTCTGGGCCCTGGTTACACACGGAGCAGAAGAACAGATAGAACCTGTGGGTGGGTGGAGAAGGGCCTGTGGTGGGAGGGGCTCTGACACCTCCCCCTAGGCTGGGCCCCTGTCCCTGCACCTGCCTTCCCATAGTCTGCGCTCTCACTCTTGGGGCCGGCAGCCTTTGGTGGGCAGGGGCTAAAGGACGGGGCAGGACAAGGAATGCTCCTCTACCCTCGGGCCCCCTTCCCAAATATCACCTCCCTGGAGTGCAGCTGAGTTCATGGAGAGTGAGCTGAGCTAGGCTGGGCTGTGGTAACTACCCTCTTCCCCTCTGTCTCTCAGTCTCTCTCTCTCTCTCTCTCTCTCTCTCTCTCTCTCTCTCTCTCACATACACACACACACTCACAAAGATGTGAGACACTAACCAAAAACCACATAATGTCTCGTTTGACACATATAGTGCCTTCCAGTAGTTTAGTCCTATTGGTCAGAAGTCATCCACTTCCCTAGTGGCTTCCCTGGGCAGGATGGGGGCAGGGACTGTGTCACCCCTTCCTTCCCCAGACCCTGGAAGAGACTGGTGCTTTGGTAAGGCAGGGATTTGCCTACAGAACTCCACGACTCAGTGGCAATTAGGGATGTGGTGTAGCATGTCCCGTTACTGCTTCCTGACTCAGCAGAGCTGGACCCTCTACCCGACAGGTGCAGGCTATCATGGAGCACCTGTGTGGGGTCTGGCAGGCAATCTGAAAGAGGTGCTGCTGCCATCCCCCATCCCCTCAACCCAGCCGAACTAAATTAGCACCTACCGGTCTCCAAACATCATAGGCTCATTGAGGCACTGCGTGCAGGCCTCGTGGAACCACTGCTTGCACCGGTAACACTGCAGCATCCGCAGGTACCATCTGGAGAGAAGAACCGCGGTCAGCCACAGTCACGGCCAGGCGGGAGGCTCAGCAACTGTTCCCAGTGGAAACTCACCCTCCACCAGAAGAGAGGGACGAGGACTCCCAGTTACCAAGCACTTAGGCTATGCCAGGGGAGGTCCTGGGAGGCAGGCGTAGGCCACCTCATTGGATCGTACCATCTGGTCACAGATGAACCATTGCCCACATCGTACAGATCAGCTTGCTCAAGGTCACTCAGAAAGAAGGCGGAGGCTGGTGATTCAAATCCTGTTAGCTTCAAAGCTCGTGTTCTTCCTACCATGCCACATTGGAGCCCCCACTCTGGACTGTGTCCCACACACTGCTCCCCAAACATAACCCACAAGGAAAGGTGTGCCTAAAAGATTATTGGAAGAATAACAGCTCTTATAAGCTCCTTGTGAACAGGCCTGCATCTGATTTTTCTCACCAGGTACTGTATGGACCCCACCATGGCCAATCAACAACTAGTTACTGACTGTGCAAGAGCAAAAAGGGGCATTTCCTGAACGATAGTCGATGCTTTTTCACACTTTGTCAGATGTGGTCCAGGTTACTGTGCAGGTTCCTTGGTCCACGGCAGACCTGTTGATTTGGGGAAGCCCCTGGGAGGTGCATTTTTACCAGTCACCAACTAAGTACTGAGAAGTACTGCCTTACTGCCGTAAAGGTTCCCATAAGTGTTTCTCCATCTGATATCCTTTGGGCCTCCCAGCACCCAGGGGAAGTTCACAAGGAATAAGGTAAATAAGCCCATTGGAGAATGAAGTAGTTCAAGCAATTTGCCTGCATTACCCAATTGGGCTGTAAGCACGGCCTGTAGACCCTTAGTTCTTGTCATCAGAACTGGGGTATGAGATTCAGGACGTCAGGGGGCCCTGCAGGCTGTTTCCTGAGGGAAGAGACCTTATGTCTGCAGTTCTTTTCACAATGTCTGGTGCAGTCAGCACAAGGGAGCAGGCTCAAATGTCCATGGCTACATGGAGGCCCAGGCTGCAAGGAGGAACCGATCTGATTCTTGGCTGTAGCAGGGCAAGAGTCCCCTGCACAGCACCCCCAGCACAGGGTTCCCAGCTCTGCTTGCAGCTCTCTAGGGAAAAGGATCTTCACATCTCACCTGTCTCACCGGCTCTGACAATGAAAAGGTAAAGTCAGTGTCCATACGGTAGGTGCATCTCCACAGCAGCTCACATTTTTGTTTTTTTAATTAATTAATTTTTTTGCGGTACCAGGGATTGAACCCAGGGGCATTCTAGCTCTGGGCTACACCCCTAGCCCTATTTTTTATTCTTCCTTTATTTATTTTGAAACAGGGTCTCACTAAGTTGTGGAGGGCCTCACTAAGTAGCTGAGGCTGGCCGGGAACCCGGATCCTCCGGTCTCCGCCTCCCAAAGTACTGGGATTACAAGCGTGAGCCACCACGCCCGGCACAGCTCACATTTTTGAAGTGCTTACCAAGTGCCAGGGACTGTGTAAACCTTCATGTGAATTATCTAATTCACACTTTGCTCACAGCCACCACATGGGGAAATAGTAAGAGAACTGAGGCTCAGGGCTTGCACAGCTGGTAAGGGGCAGAGCCAGGATTTGGACGCCCTGGGAGGTCCTGGAGGAGTGTCAGCCCTAGGATCTTGGCTACTCTTCAATACTTCCTCCTTTTCTACTCAGCACCAAGAAAACACCTCTGAGCTCTGCCCTCCTCCCCCACGGCCGGAAGTGCGAGACACTATCTAGAGCCCGAATATTTAGGTTCTCATCTTGAGGGCTCACCCCTGGAGGCTCTCTGGCTACTCTCCGGATTTGCCCAGGTCCAGAGAAGCCCTTGACAAGCACCGCTCCCTGGGCACCGTGCTCCGACCCTCGAGGCCCCGCCCCTGAAGCTGACAGTCCGGGCCCTCCCTCTAGGCCCCGCCCCCGCGGCTCACAGTCCGGGCCCGCCC
>PVJS01016579.1:0-37301 GCA_004027185.1 Glis glis | reverse complement strand
GTTCTACCTCCGCGCTACACCCCCGGCCCTATTTTTTTATGCTTTATTTTTTTGAAACCAGGTCTCACGAAGTTGCGGAGGGCCTCACTAGAGAGAGAGAGAGAGGGAGAGAGAGAGAGAGGGAGAGAGAGAGAGAGAGGAGAGAGAGAGAAAGCGCGCGAGCGCGCTGAGGCTGGCCGCGAACCCAGATCCTCTGTTCTCCGCCTCCCAAAGTACTGGGATTACAAGCGTGCGCCACCACGCCCGGCTAAGATTCAACTTTTTTGTAATGATAGTTCAACTTTTTTGTGAAAACAGATTGTGTTTTCAGCTTTATAGAACATACACTTTTCTAGATTTATTAGCTATATTTTCCCCAGTTTTGCTTGGTCTGTACTAAAGATGTATATACCACTTGGAGGTTATGTACCTTAATTTTATCCTGCTTCCTTTTCTAGAAATGGACAGTATTTAGTTGTTATTGGTATTTTCAGTGTGCCAGTTTGCAATTTATACATTTGGAACATGAAGTGCATGTCTCCCTGAGCTTAAACTTTAGCACTCATTAAAATGAGCATTCTATTATTTTTCTCAAAATAATGTATAAAAATGAAATACATGGTATAAAAAAAGAACCTATTTGCTTAGAAAAAGCAAAAGTCTCTCAGTTGGATAAATATTAGAATAAGTTTTGTAAGATTTTTAAGTAAATGAGTGTGATAACTAATAAGACCAAACAAAGCATTGAGAAGAAAATGAATGTACAGAAGTCGATTCCTTTGCTTTTCAGTCTATACACACCATAATCCCTGATTTGGTCACATGTGTATGTATTGTCATGCTTGGACCTCTCTTTTTGCCTAAACATTTTTGAATAGGTAACATAGCACATAGTTTAATATTTGCAAGGAACAAAAATATTTACAGCAGAACATCCGTGTCTCTCATTCCTGTCCTTCAGCCACCCTGCCCCACCCTCCTCAGAGGCCACTGGTATTACTAGTTTCCTGTATGTTCCTTCAGAGAGAGATTAGCATATATAAACAAATATGAATATAAATATTCATCCTCATAAGTGGTAGCACACTGTACTTGGTGTTCAGATCCTGAATTTTTTTATTAACTGTAAATTATGTCCATTCAGAGCTTCCCCATTCAAGTCTTTGGCCATAACATACAACGATGTATATTTTAGGTGTGACTGTATGTATCTGTATGATCAAAGAGTGGAATTGCTGGGTTAAAGGATACATGCATTTGTAATTTTCAAGGATCTCAAATTTCCTTCCATGTATCATGCAACCAATATATGAGAATTTTTCTTTTTTTTAGCTTTTATTGTTTTCAATTTTTTTTCTTTTGTGGTACTGGGGAGAGAACCCAGGGCCATTTTACTACTTAGCTACACCTCTAGCCCTTTATTTTTCTTTTCTGAAAAAGCGTCTGCTAAGTTGCTCAGACTGGCCTTGAACTTGTAATCCTGTCCCAGCCTAGCAAGTACTGGGATTACAGGTGTGAGCCCCTGTGCCCAACCTTTCAAATTTTTGATCTTTGCTAGATAAGATTATATCTCAGGATACTTGAGATTTATATTTCACTTATTGTGAATTTAGTTGAACATCTTTTCATATGTATATATTTTTATTATTTTATTTTATTTTATTTATTTTTTGGTATTCAGGATTGAACCCAGGGGCATTCTACCTCTGAGCCACACCCCCAATTCTTTTTAATTTTTTTTAAATTTTGAAACAGGGTCTTGCTAAGTTGCTGAGGCTGGCCCGGAACCTGCTATCCTCCTGTCTCAGCCTCTCAAATACAGGAGTGTGCTACCACACCCGGCATCTTTTCATGTTTTTACAAGCCTTTTGCATCTTTTTTCCTGTGCTTTTTATCCTTTTCGTTTTTCTATTGCATTGTTTATTTTTATTAGTTTATATGTACATTATATCAGGGAAATTAGCCCTTTTAGTATGAATAGTATTAATTATTGGAAATTTGTCATGACTTTTTAAGGGTGGCATTTGCCATGCAGAAAAATTAAATATATAACATTTTATTTTGTGACTTTTAAATTTACTTTACATTTGGCCTTTTATTCTGTAGTATTAAAGAATAATAACAAAAGTCCCTTAATTTTCTTCTTTTTTTTGTTGCTTCATTTTTTTTTTACATTTCAGTCTTTGATACATACACAATTTATTCCTGTATAAGATAAGAGGGTATACATCTTGCTTTCTTTTTTCTCCCTCCCTCCTCCCCTCTTTGAATCTGTTAATTTGAATTTAAGGCATTCATTTAATTATCATGGAAGTAGGCACAATTTGCTTTATACAACTTTGATTTGAGAAAAAAATTAAATGTTTATGTCATAGTTTTATTTGTGTATTAATTTAAGCTTATTATCTGAAGGAGACACATGAACAATAGATTGAGGTGTGTTAGGCATATAAATATTTTATGATATAGTATGTGAAATATAGCATTGTAGCTTAACATGCTGAATTATGTGCAGAAAAGAAGGAATTGTAGATAGTCTGAAGAGTATCATTGTTATAAATATGCCAGTGAATTTTAGTTTTCAGTGAGTTCACTAAATGGAGACATAGTTATATACATATAAATAAACATAGTTAACAATTACAAATGGAGGGTAAAATATATTTGAGGTTAGTCATTTACTAGTCAAATCTGGAGAGAGCTGCATCTTTTAATCATAAATTTGAATATTTTTGTTAAATTTATTTTTAATTACTGAGTTGGAGCTTTAGATTTCTAAAGGGATAATTAATTGACTATAAATACTATATTGGATCTATGTCAATTATATGTAGTCAGTTATATGTACAGTGAGATTAGGCTTATTTCATTTTCAACTAGTTCAGATTAGGTAATTTGAGTAATAAAATTAAGGGACTATAAGCTGGGTATGGTGGCATGCATCTGTAATCTCAGTATTTGGGAGGCTGAGATAGGAGGATTGAAGGTTTGAGACCAGCCTCAGCAATATAGCAAGACCTTCAGCAACTCAGTGAGACCCTGTTTCAAAATAAAAAATAAAAAGGAGCTGGGGGTGTAGCTTGGAGGTGGAATGTCCCTGGTTTAATCCCCAGTACCACAATAAATAAATAAATAGATAAATAGATAAATAAATAATAAAATTAAGGGACTATATTTGCAGAGGTGCTACAGACTAATATTATAAGCAGTCATTTTGGAAGAGAGGATTTCCACTTTATTTTTGTAACTATCCTCAACATTTGTAGCAAAGTAAATTCTTGATTGTAAAAGTAATCTCTGACCTGGGAGGTTCTGCAGTGATTATTTTTGCTGTCCTTTCTCTAGGCTTACTCTTTAAATCGAGCAATGGATTTTACAAATCACTACCTAAATATATTCTAAAAGGTCTTGCTAATGTTTCAGCACCCTGAAGAAATATTGCTATTTCTAAAAGAATTTAGTTACAAATATAGCAACTGATTATCTAAAAACTTACTTTGGTTCCCACATTAGTTTGATGTGTTTAGAAAGCATAAAGGATTAAACAATGTTTAGTTGGGATTTTGAGAATGAATGTTTTGTGTTTTCCACTCAGGGACTTGGGTGTGTTTGAAAGATGTTATATTATTATAACAATGACTTTTGGGTAATGTGAATAATTAAGATCACAAATTGTTATGTTCATTCTAAACTCATGATACTTAATTGAGCACTGTTCACTCATTATCATTAAAGATTCTAACCTTAAATTAAAAATGCCTATCTTAATTAAAACTTTATCTAGTCAACTTCCTATTGTTATTGCTGAATTATATTTCTGGTGATTCTTGAAGGAAGATTACAGTAAAGAAGCCCTCTTTTCAATGTCACTCCAACACAGCAGCAGGTTTTCCCAGATCAGCATGCATGTTTGAATTGCTGAGTTTTATTGTAATACCAAAATAAAGTTGCTTTGTTAGGTCTTTTAGTACATAATGAGTCTAAAAACTTAAATGATAAGTAGTTTGGAATTTTAATTACTTTTAATAAGGATGAAGTAATAGTGTATGTCTTATTGTACATCATAGACATTGTTCAAATTTAAAATATTAGTTTAGGAATTGGACATTGCTCAGCAGTTACCTATTTGGTTTGGAAAACATTTATGAAATACATAAGTTAGTCTCAAGAATGGGTTAATAATTACATCCTCTTTGAGGAAAACAGGTAATTCCAAGTTGGAAGCAGAAAAAGTATAGCATGAGCCTGGAATCCCTTGTCATGCTAGAATGCTAAGATTAGGACTCTGAAGCCAACTTGAAGAGGTCCCCATTTAGCCAAAGATGGAACCTTTCGATCATCAATAAGGATAACAACTGCAGTGGACTGAAATCTTTAAATCCATGAGTCCATAATGATGATTAAAACATAAAAACAATGTTACCTTTGGAAGATGCCAGGAAGCTGATGCATTCTTTTAAGCTCCAGAAAAAGAGGGGACATAATAAAACATTTGTCTTGCTTTCCTATGTGAATTGTATCTCAGGGTAACAAAATCGTTGATAAGGGAAAGTTTCTCTTTTATAAAAGGCATTTGATCCCAGCTGATAGATAAAGAAGGGTGATAGAATTAGTATATCACACATTCTATTCCAGTTAATAAATGAAGGGGCTATAGAATTTGTATATTAGGATTTTACAGCTCCTGGTAAATTAGTGGATTTAGAGTCTAGATAGTGATCATCAGAGGCTTCTAATGTCTCAAAAAAGAAAGATAACAGACATAATTTGTATCCCAGTAGATATATTTATTAACACTTATTAGTAGGCTTGCCAAAAGAACGATGCCTGAATAGGATAACCCTTTACATATGAACACCATTTTATAGAAAATATAGAGGACAGAGGAATGTGGGGATATAGCCAGCAAAATTCTGATGTGGCAGACTCTAAGGAACAGATAACCTGGGTTTCTTCAAAAATAAATTATAAGAAAAGGAAAAATGATGGAGGAGAAATCTAGAGATTATCAGAGATTGAAAGACATATTAACCAGTTGCAATGATGGACTTTATTTAGACCCCAATAAAATAGTTGTAAAAAAAGATGAAAGTTTATGGGGCAGTTGAGGAAATGGAAACATCAACTGAATACTTGATTATATGGAATTATTTAACATATTTAAATGTGACAGTGGTAGTAATGTGATTATGTTTATAAAAATTCTTTATCTTTCAAAGAAATATTTAGAAGTGCATTTACAGATGAAATAATAGGAATTCTTGGATTTGCTTCAAAATGTCCCAGTGGTGGGTGGATGGGGGTGGTGAGTAGCATTATAGTTAAAATAGGATTGGTCATGAGTTAATAATTGTAGTTGGGTGGCTCATGCTGCTATTTATATATATGTTGCTACTGAATTTAGCTTATGTCCTAAAAATTTTTTTTAATAAGAAAGATGTAGTCACAGCCTTCAGGAATTTTAAGAGAGTGAGACATAAAACAATAATACAATATCCGCCAAAATAGAGGTCTGTATAAATTGCTGTGGGAACATAGATGTATAGGGTAGGGACAGGGGGAAGGCTGGGAGGTACAGCCTTAGCCGGGGCCGGAAAGACCACTGAGGGAGCATCAGATCTGGAAAGTAGCTCTGATTTTATGGTAGGGGATGGTATAGATGAGGCATAAATTAATTGTCACCTAAGAATTTCAAGGAAAGTACGGAGTCAGAAGACTGTAGTTTGGGGATTATAATCAGGGAAGGGTTTCTTTTTTTACTTTTTTTAAACTTGAATTAAAATTTTGAATTGCTTGACAAATTTAAACCATTGTTTTAGAGAGACTCCGAAGTCACTAAAGTTTCATCTTCAGAAGTTATCATCGTATTGAGTTAACTTCACCTTTCCTCTTCTCCCTCTCTCTAGTCTTAGCAAAATTTTGTTATTATTAGCCATGTTTAACTTACTTTTGGGTCCTTGGTGGCAAAATACAGATCCAAGAATATTAGATTTCAACATTATAATGCATGTATTCTGTTTCTGTTTCATCTCCATCATGTGGAACACTGCTGTCTTATTACAATTATGCAAACATTTGCCCTGACATCTAAGGGGTGTATCAAATAGTTGAAATTTCCACCTGCATGAGATTTTTTTTCAAGAGTAATCAAAGTGATTTCTGTAGGGAATTTGCCTAAAAATGGATGGCTGAAAGGCACTTCCTGAAATTATAAACAAAATAGTAGGATAGTGTACTCAGATTGCCTTGTTTCTCTAAATTATAAAACAAAAGTTTTGTGTAGTTTTTACATATTTAGATGATGTATTATTCATCTCTTCCAAGCTTAAAAGTTTAGCACAGAAAGCACAAATAAATTGGATTGTTTGTAATAAAAGATAGTTTTGTCTGTTGGCCTTGTTTTATTCTCAGAAATCCTAAATGTTGTTAACATTGATTATTTGCAAATAGTAACATCTCTAAAATGATGTGCAGAAGATAAACTGATGTTTGAGTGACTAAAGGCTCTATGAAAGGGTGGGATGTGATGAGTGGTAATTATATAATCGAATCAGACCTGGCAAGTGCTCTTAAGAAAGAATAGGTGTATGACTTAACCAGTTAGGATAAAAGGCTGTCTATTGTTTTAAAAAACCTTTGGGGGCTGGGAGTGTAGCTTAGTGGTAAAGGGCTTGCCTCAAATATGTGAGGCCCTGGGTTCCATCTCCAGCACTGCAAACAAAACAACCCCTGTCCAGTATAAATCATATATGCTCATTGTAGAAAATAAAATACATTCGAAAATAAAAGAACAAAACAAGTCACCCATCATGCCATTCACTATGCCATGAACCACTTAATAGATAAAGTTGTAAGTGCTGTGATAGAGTAATGTGCTGAGGAGTGGGGAGTCAGGGAGGCTTCCTTTCCAAATAAGCTGCTGCTGCTTCATCTTTTAAAACTTGAGGTGAGATTCATATAACAAAATCAATCATTTTAAGGTGGAAATTCAGTGGCATTTAGTATAGTTACAGTGAAGTATAAATACCATCTGTATCTAGTTCCCAAACCTTCCCATCACCCTGGGAGGAAACTGTGTATCTGTTAAACAGTTGCTTTTCTCCTACATTTTTCCCTCTCCCCTGGCAACCACCTGTCTGCAGAGTAAGCCACTTAACCTGAGGTTTATGAGATGGTGTGGGAATAATCCAGGAAAGGATTCCCTGTCAGAGAGAAGAGCAAATGCATAGACAAGAAAAATACAGAGTTAGGGAAGGAGGTAGTTGGTTTGTCAGCTCAGCTTTGGTGGATCCTAGAAATAGGCAGGAGTTGAAATGGTTTAAAATATGCCATCCTTTTTTTTTTTGTGGTACTGGGAATTGAACGGGGGGGGGTTAACCCTCTGAGATACACCCACAGCTGATTTTATTTTTTATTTTGAAACAGAGTCTTGCTAAGTTGCTGAGGCTGTCCTTGAACCTATGATCCTCCTCTCCTCTCTCAGCCTCCCAAGTACTGGGGTTACTAGTATGTGCACCACTCCTGGCTAAAATTTGCCATTTTTTGTATTGTTTTTTTTTTTATTCTCTACTTCGTTGATTTCTGCTCTGATTTTAATAATTTCCTGTCTTCTACTAGCTTTGGGGTTAGGCTGTTCCTGTTTTTCAAGGTGTGTCATTAGGTTATTTATTTGGTGATTTTCTGTTCTTCTTATGTGGGCACTCAGTGCTATGAATTTAAATGATGTAATTTTGTTCTTCTTTGTGGCCGCATAAAATTCCATTGTGTACATATCCCATAGTTTTGTGATCCATTCATCTGTCGATGGACACCTTGGCTGGTTCCAAAGTTTGGCAATTGTGAGTTGTGCAGCTCTAAATATAGATACACATGCATTAGTCTGGTAGTTTGGTTTCAGTCCTTTTGGGTAGATGCCTAGAAGTGGTATTGCTGGGTCATATGGTAGGTTCATTCCCATTCTTCTGAGGATCCTCCACACTGTTTTCCACAGTGGTTGCACTAATTTGCAATCCCACCAACAGTGTAGTAGAGTTCCTACTTCTCCACATCCTCGCCAGCATTTGTTGAAAATATGCCATTTTTAAGAGTTGGATTTTGACCTATGGACCCAGAGGTGGGGAATCAGATGATCAGATGTATTTCTGATGGATTTCTTTGGTAGCTCTGCTTAGATTTGAGGGGATCAAGCTTGAAACAGCTGGATCAGTTATGACGCTGCTACAGTGTAGTACAGGCAAAAATTAGTGAAGGCCGGAGTCACATAGTGCTGGAAGTGATGGAGAGAAGGGCACCTGGGACCTAGAGAAGTTGTGACTTGCCAGTCACCCAGTAAACAGATTGTCAGAGCCCTTGCTTACCAGCCCTTTGTGATTTCCACCGAGTCCCCAGGTAATTTTGTTTTAAGAGAGAACGTTACCTGTGTCTTCCTATACATTAGCACTTTGCTTTTAAAATGCATTTATTTATAATCATTTGGATGAACAGCTCAGTGTCCTGATGATATTTGAAAAATGCCTTTGACAGTTTAACACTATGCTAATTATCATTTTAAGCACAGGTTTTTAGCAGATATATAATTCGGTTTCTTCAACATTTAATTATGAAAAATTGAAACATACCTAAAATTAAAGAGATTAGCGTAGTGAATCAGGATCCACCTGTCTACTACTTAGATTCAAAAGTTAACATTTTGCAGTATTTATTCTGTATATGTATGTATACATATATAAAAATATGTACATTCATATTTTTCACTGAACCATTTGAAGGTGAGTAGTAGAATTATATTTTACCATTAACACTATAGCACATATCACTTAAGAACAAGACATCTTAAATAATCTACACTATATAGTAATATTCGAAATGGTAACTTTTAGCCAGACGTGGTGGTGCATGCTTGTAATCCCAGTACTTAGGGAGACGGAGACCGGATGATCCGGGTTCGCGGCCAGCCTCAGCTCTCTCTCTCTTTCTTTCCCTGTCTCTCTATCTCTACCTAGTGAGGCCCTCCGCAACTTCGTGAGACCTGGTTTCAAAATAAAGTATAAAATTAGGGCCTGGGGTGTAGTGCGGAGGTAGAATGCCCCTGGGTTCAATCCCCGGTACCGCAAAAAAAAAAAAAAGAAAGAAATAGTAACTTTTATTTAAAGGTGAGGAAACATATGGGTGATATGAAGTAAAAGTTCAAAGAAAGTGTTTTCTAGTTTCTCAGGTCTCTATCTTTTATTGTACATGGTAATGCTATCTTTCAAATTTTAGTAGTATAAATGCATTATCTTGTTAATTTTTGTCACATCCATGAAACACTTGTGATAATTGGTATTGTTCTTTTAAATCAATTCCTTAAAAAAGTCACATAAATACCAATACATTTATTTAGAGAGGAAACTGTTCCAGACAGTGAGCGGAGGGGTTACTGTTGGTCCTCTATTCTGCGGAGGATCTCTGTGATGAGCATCTCGGGGAAGGAGCAGTGGCGAGGGTGGGGCAGGTGGGAAGAGGGTGTTGGTGTCAAGCATGTGGTTGCAGGCTGCATGTGAGTACTTGCGCTCTATCGGTCCTATCACTAGGTCGAGGTGGGGACCAGAGCTTTGGAACAGGCTGCTATTGGTCCTTCAATTTCTAACATCATGCCCCAGACCTTACTGCTGTGGTTAGCCCTGCAGCAGAGTCATACTAAATGACCTGGAACCTTAAGGGGAACTGTCAGAAGACTGTTATTCCATTTATCCTTGTGCCAGTGAGAGGGTTGCCTCTGCATAGTTGAGGACAGGCCACACTTAGATGCTCAGTTTCTATGCTCTGCCACCAAGTAAATGCTTTCCTGTTTGAGGATTGACATTTTTAAACTTTCCTTTATAGCTAGGAATTATAAAATTTATTGAAGTCTTTAACGAAATAATTATTATTTGGTACTTAAATTGGATTTAAACACATTTTAAAAAGTCAGCATATATTCTTTAAGTATTATTATATGCTAGGCACTGTATTGCCTGGGGAATATAAACAAAAATGTACATGCGTTTTTTCTTTTCTGTGGTGCTGGGGATTGAACCCTGGGACATTCTACCTCCGATCTACACCTCCAGACCTTTTTCTTATTTTTTGTTTTGAAACAGGTTGCTGAGAGTCTCATTACATTGCTGAGGCTGTCCTTGAACCTGCGATCCTCCAGTCTTAGTCTCCCAAGTACTGGGATTACAGGTGTGTGCCACCATGCCCAACCTGTACATGAATATCTGAAGTTTAATTTTCTTTGAATGCTATTCTTTAAAATGAACCCCCATGACGTGTATTTAAGAATATAGTGCCATTTCTGAATGGTATATAGGTTATTGTAATATTCAGAATAGTTCATATAAATATGTTCATTAGATAGTAGTGTATCCCATATTTTGATTACTAAATAAATCTTCTAGTTTAGAATATTAGATGATAGCTGTTTATTTTCTTTATATTGGTTTAATGCATCATGATTTTTATAAAAATGTTTTTCAATGACACACATTATTCTATTATTTTGTTTTTCCTCATATAAATAAAAAGAAATTTGATGCAGTGTTAAAAGTATCTTCTTTCATTTTTAGTGCCATTACATTTAAGTAGCGATATTCTACAGGCAAAAAGATCAGGGATGACAAGATGTTAAAAAAATCTTGATTTGGTCTGGGCACTGCTACTAATAAGCTTTGTGACTTTGAGCAAAACATTTTAACCAATTAAACCATTGCCAATTAAACCATTACATTAGTTTTTGTTGGGTGTGTCAGGAATTGTACTTGTCCAGTTCTAAAAACAGAAAATGTTCACATCTTTATGAGGTGAGGAGTAAGGTTTATTGCTTATCTGTTATGTAAAATGAAAAGATCTTCTGAATGCGAACTCAAATTGCTTTTCATATTGATTCCATGAGTGGTGAATAAGAATACAGCTTTTATTTTTATACAAAGTAGTTTTGAGTTGGTTAGCTGAATGAAACACAGTTGAGATGGAACAGTCTTTGTAAAGGGACAGAATACACATTTTTCCCCCAATACATTTTCATCACAGAGTAGAGCCATGGAAAACATTACACTTGGGCGTTTGATGAAGATTTGAAGTATTCTGTGTCCATGGTTGTTTTGGGAATCTCATTCCATGATATCATTCAGAGCTGCCAATGTGCTCTGCTCTTTCTACTGCTTGATACTAACAGTCAGAATCCTGGCTTGTTTTTTTTTTTTTTTTGACTGGGAACAAGTCTTCAGAATTCTGTTGAGGACACTGTGTCTACTTGTATAAGTTATTACTTTGAGACTAAAAATTTTTAGCAAAATTCAGTTCCATTAGTTTCCAAGACTTTTTTTTTTTTCTTGGTCTTAACGCTTATATTGTATGCCCCCATTTTCTTCTGTCATTCTTGGGAACTGTTATCCAGCCCCTTGCAGACTGCCCACCGTGGATCTAGTGTCAGCCTAGCTTGATTTTGGTAGTTTTTAGCCCCTTAGGAGCTCCTTCCTTCCTGCTTTTCTTCTTTCTTTCCTTTTTTCCTTCTGTAGGAATGGAGACTTTTTTTATACCCAAGCCAATCATCTGAATCCCTGTATTTTAAGACCTACTAGCCTGATCCCAAGGTTGTGTCCTTAGTCCTAGTTTTCCTTTATGATTGGTAGGTGAAATGGCCTGTAAATGACCTTTGACCCCTTTACTTCCTCTAATTTTGATACCTTGAATCAGATGAATTTGTACTATGAAATTGTCACTGGTTCAAAGTTTTTTTATTTTTGTTTTTTTTTTTGCTTCTGGCTTTCCCAGGCATTATAATTTAGCACTGAAGTGACACTTTATTTCAAGTGTGTGTGTGTGTGTGTGTGTGTGTGTGTTAGTTGGGCTTGAACCCAGGGGCATTCCACTTCTAAGCTATACCCCTCAGTCCCTTTTTATTTTTTGTTTTGAAATAGGGTCTCGCTAGGTTGCTGAGAGTCTCCCTATGTTGCTGAGGCTGTCCTTGAACCTGTGGTCCTCCTGTCTCACCCTCCCAAGTACTGGGATTACAGGTGTGTGCCACCATGCCCAGCTGTTTCCACTTTCATGCTTCATTCTTCCCTAAATGTTCAATCTCTTGTTATGACTAGAAAATTGGCAAATAAATAAATGAAGTGACTGCAAAAACATATCCCTTTTTTAAACTAAAAACTTCAGTACACTTTTCGTCTTAAATGACATTAAAATTTATATAATTTTATTTCCCTTACAATTTTTAAAATAACCTTACATTTTATTGTTTTAATGTGTTTGTATGTTAGATTTTTAGAACTTTAGGATTGAAAAGGACCTTTATATTTTCTAGTCCAGCGGCTAGATGACCTTTAAGCTTACACAGCAAGAGATACACTTTCATTTGTGATCCAGAGGTGTGGTAGGTAGAATTCTAGAAGTGACCTGTTGTGATTTTTCACCTTGATCTTCAGGACTTTGAATATAATGAGAAAATATGCTCATGGTTATGCTATGATTAATGGCAACAAGATTTTGCAAATGTAATGAAGGTTCCTAATCACTTGACTTTGAGTTAACCAAAAGGGAGATTATCCAGATGGGTCTCTTCTGATCACATGAGTACTTTAAAAAGCAGAGAATTTTCTCTGGCAGGAAGCAGACCTACAAGTTGGAGAGATTTGAAGGACAAGAAGGACTTGTCCTATTGTTGCTGGCTTGACGGTGGATAGGTGGCTGTCAGCAGCTAAGAGAGTCCCCCTGGCTCACAATCAGTAAGGAAGCAGGGACCTTAGTCCTACAACTGCAGGGATTTGCATTCTGCCAACCACCTGAATGAGCCTTGAAGCAGATTCCCTCCGTCCCAGACACGGCCTGGCTGGCACCTCGATTTTGGCCTTGAGAGACCAGATCCTAAGTAGGGAATACAATCAATTCTGCCTGCACTTCTCACCGACAGAACTGAGAACTTACTACAAATAGTTGTTTTTAAGCCTCTAGGTTTGTAGCGATTTGTTATATAGCAACAGAAAACTAATATGCAAGACTATTTTGCAACCATATGAAGAAATTCTATAAAGAAATGGGAATCTTATATGTGAAAAAAATCAAAATAAAAAATACAAGCACAACCTGGTAATAGCCAAACAAAACATTCAGATGGAAAAAGACTTGCAGGGAAAATATAAAGATGATCATGGTTAAAAAGGTGTGGTAGAATTATGAAATGTTTAAATTTTCCATTATGATTTTACGTTTTGAAATTTAAATAAATTTGTGTAATATAATAAGCATGTTTGTGTAAAAATAGGAGCTTAATTTTATTTGAGAATTCATTACTGGGAACTTAAGTGGGGTCAAGGTAATAAACTAAAAACACTGCATGTCTTAACATTGGCCAGTTCACTCATTTACTGAGGAAATAGCATTTGCGTTTGTAGTCCTTTGTTGATTAGGGGATATGCAGGCCTGCACATTTTTTTTAAGAGATTATGTGTAGAGGTATAAGGTGGCAGTTGGAAAGGTAGATTTCAAGTTGGTATATGGCCTTTAAAATAAAGATTGTGAAAGGACTCGTGTCTGTTATTACTTATAGCCACATTAAATAATTTAACTTAGCCTTGAAAGAGCTTGCAATAGCAAGGAGTCCTATTAAGTGAAGCTTTATTAATCAGAACCTTTTCTGTATATACATTGAGAAGATAGAACAGCAGGTTTCCTAATTGCTTAGATCTAATTGCATTCCTGCTGTTGAAGTGTTTTGATATCTTGGGAAAGGGTGAGTCAGGAAAGAGGACGGAACTACACTTTGGACCTATTATAAACACTTTTGGGTGTGGTGGTGTATGTGTGTGTACTCCTGTGAAAATAGAGTGTCTCATTTAATGTGATGAGGCCATGATGTAGTTTTTGTTGTTGTTTCTAACCTGAAAGATAAACTTTCCTGTGGCTGATTGTGACTGCTTAGAATTAAAGATACTTCTTATAGAAGACAGTGAGGAAAGGAAACTGTTGCAATGTGAAGATGAAATCCTATGTAGTTATTTTTTTCATGAAACTGACTTATTAATACTAGCAATCCTAACTAGGTAGTATATACTATTGCTTTTCAGTGTTCCTGGGTGCTAACATTGATTTAATTAAATAGCAAGAATGGGAAATATGATTAAAATTGTAACATTTCCATTGAAAGTATGAATACACGTGATTACAAATTATAAACCACTTTGAAACACAAGGCTATTAACTTAAAGGACAAAGTTTTGTAAACTTCCTGAAATACCACTCTTCTGCCTTTATGATTCCAAAACTTTGACAAGTATCCCAACTGTATGCTTATAGGTGACCCTTTCTGCCAGATTCCCCTGTTCTCTGATACCATCACTTAGCACACACATGGGTAGGCCCTGCGGTTCTTTGAAGGGATGCAGAGATGATAAT
Source organism: Glis glis (assembly GCA_004027185.1). Lineage (NCBI taxonomy): Eukaryota > Metazoa > Chordata > Mammalia > Rodentia > Gliridae > Glis > Glis glis. The sequence goes on along the minus strand of PVJS01016579.1, from coordinate 22,904 downwards.
GAGTAAGGTGCTAAGTGCCGAGGCTGAGTAGAGGACAGACCTTGGGGTGCAGACCTCAGGGTGTTGTTATTTGCCTGCTTATTAAATGCAGTTCTGCCGGATTGGAGGTGAGATGTAGACAGCAGGCTTTTGCCTCATTGCCTGTTCCTGAGCGTGAGTCCTTCCTTACGTTTTTCATCATATGCTCTTTACTCCCCTCACCTTAGTCTCAGCTCTGCTCATTGATGCATCACTAGCAAGTCGTTCCATTTTCTTTTCTGTAAAGAAGAAACTACTTTTTTCTTGCTGAGAAACTTCAGAGTGAAGGTCTTTAAATTAGTTCTTATGACTTCACTTGGCCAATGCTATCATAGATTTGTATCTGATTGTTAGAGCATATTTGGTTTACAAAGATTCACAGTATTTCTTACGCATTTAAAGTGATTTTATTTATATATAATGTTGCAAAAACATAAATATTGTGAAAATAGTTTATATTAATAAATCTAAGCCCATGCTAGCCTTGCTAGCTTGCTAGTTACTAGCTATCCCTGCTAACCTCAACTGATAGCTAGTCAATCATCAGACTTGGAAAGAGGCTGTCCTAGTCTGGCCAGCAGGTAGCCAGCTTACCAGTCGACTGTAGACACATATGTCAGTGCATAAATCTAGTGGAGATTTCTGAGTCTGGCCCAGCTCAGCAGAACTGCGCAGTAGACTCATGAGCAATAATAGATGGTAGCTCATTTAATCACTGTGTTTTAGTTTTGCATCAATAGATTGATTCACTATAACATAGTAATGCTTTTTTTTAATGAATGTTTCAGCTCTTTCTTCTAACTAGTAATAATTCCAGGTAGAGCAAAAGGCATGTTAAAATTCCTTGAGATGAGGTTTTATTTGTTGTCTTCATGTTTCAGAGACAAGAAGGCTGGTAAGATTGAAAAGAGCAAGGGGAGAAGTGGAAAGAGATCATACCAGTGATCTCTCGGGGGCCCAGGTCATGTATGGGAAAGGACTTGGATTATGTTTGGATTCCAATCTAATGAATCCAGGCCGATTTAAAACATTGTACAATTTGAGTTTGATTGCTTCCTAATTATTAGATTTAGGTTAAACATTTATGGCAAGAATACTAACTACTAGAGGCTTTTAAACAAAGGAGTGACATGATCTGACTTAAGTTTAAAAAAATATTCTGAGCCAGGCATGGTGGCACACACTTGTAATCCCAGTACTTGGAGGCTGAGACAGGAGGATTGCAGGTTTGCGGCCAGTCTCAGTTAGTTAGTGAGGCTCTCTGCAATTTAGTGTGACCCTGTTTCAAAAGTATAAAATAAAATAGGGCTGATGGGGGGTTGTAGCTCGGAGGTAGACTACTCCTGGGTTCAATCCCCAGTACCGCCTCCCCCAAATATATATATATATATATATATATATATATATATATATATATATTCTTACTATGTTACTATGTGGAGAATAAAACTTTAGGGGGATGCAAGAGTAGAAACAGAAGCAACTAGACCAATTAATAGATAGTTAAATAGCCCACAGTGTAAAAACTAGAAAAAATAAATAACAATTTTTATTACCATTAATGTAAGTTAATTTTATTCTAGGCTATTTAACTTTTATTTGCATTTTCATATACTTTAATATGAGAAGTAATGAAATTTTAAAATAATACACTCATGAGTCTATTTAAAAACTCATCTTTTCCTCAAAACATTAGTGAGAAGTCTGGGAGAGATATAGGAAAGGAATAACAAATTATAAAATATATAAGGCTGTGCTATCTCTATATTACTGGAAAAGTCTAAGCAAATTATTATTTGTGAATTGAGCCTCTAAATTGGTTTCTATGTAAGTACCATGGCTGGTACTCTACTTGCTCTGTGCTCTTCCCTTTCTTTTTTTAAAATAAAAATTTTCCTTCATTTAAAGTAAAAGGCTGTGGTTGAAGTACAAAAGACATTAAAAAATACAAGTATCTTATCTTATATATGACATATGGCAGTGTATTATGTAAATACATGTAAAGCAATAGACTAACAAGTGGGGTTTTTTTGTTTTTTGTTTGTTTTGGTAATGGGGATTGAACCTAGGGGCATTCTATCTCTAAGCTATACTCCCAGCCCTATTTTATTTTTTATTTTGAAACAGGGTTTCACTAAGTTGCTGAGAGTCTCACTAAGTTGCTAAGGCCGGTCTCAAACCTGCAATCCTCCTGTCTTAGCTTTGCAAATACTGGGATAACAAGCATGTGCCACCACGCCCAGTGTAAATGTTTTTAAATATAGATAAACTATTGTGCAAATTTAAAATGAAATAAAAAGCCGGGCATGGTGGCGGCACACTTGTAATCCTAGTACTTGGGAGGCTGAGACTGGAGGATCTGGGTTCGCGGCCAACCTCAGCTACTTAGTGAGGCCCTCCACAACTTAGTGAGACCCTGTTTCAAAAATAAAGAATAAAAAATAGGACTGGGGGTATAGCTTGGAGGTAGAATGCCCCTGGGTTCAATCCCCAGTACTGCAAAAAAAAAAAAAAATAAAAGTTATTACAGAAGATTAACATAAAAGTTAAGATTTTGACCTCAAGAAAAACACCTTTTTTCTCTCTCTAATGCATACATTGATGATACTCTGGATGAAATATCCCATTCATTTTAATGTTTGTTCATATTATGTTTATTCATAATATAGAAATGATTCCTAAATAGGGTATTGCTATACTCAAAAGGGAACGGAAATCTTCCAAGACATTCAGCCCCAAAGAGTCTGAACCCTAGGGAAATGGATGGACCTGGAGAACATTGTGTTAAGTGAGATTAACCAGTCACAGAAAGAGAAGGGTCATATGTTTTCTATCATATGCGGAAGCTAGGGAGTAATTGGGATACAAGAGGGACTTTATTTAGATAATGGAGGAGAAACCACAGTGGAGTGATGGATAGGGTGGGTGGAGGAGGGAGAATTAATGAAGTAAACACTCACTCACGTTATATACATATGTGAAATTACCAATGCCAATCTCAATATCATGTATGGGGAAGGGGAGAGAGTGGGGAGGGAGGGGGGAAGCTCACCAAGTGATGTGTGCATATATGTTCCTATGAACTACATTATGATGTGAAACTACAAAGCACCAATAAAAGTGTATATATGTATATAATTATTACCAGTTCAAAGTGAGTGTGTGTGTGGTGTGTGTGTGTGTGTGTGTGTGTGTATAATTATGACCAGCTCAGAACAGTAATGATTTTAAAGTACCACAACTGTTCTGGATCTCAGATCTTCTTATTATTAAACATTGTCCATATCCTTGAAATTAAAAAAATAATATGATGAATATGAGACATTCCCATACCTCTTACAGTACTCGAGTGTCACAAGTCAACATTTGAGAACCAGTGAGCTAAACACAATGCCTAGTCCTGCATAAGCAAAGATCATGAGCCTTGTCACCAGCAACCAAGAGGTTACAAGTGTAAGCATTTACTATAACTAGGAGAATCAAGTCAATATAAGTAGATATAATCTTATATTAAAATGAAAAAGATGTTGAAAATATCTGAAAGCATGTGGAATTCTTCAGCAGACTCTTCTATTCAGCACAAAATATTTTATTCTAATTGTACATGTACAGTAGTTTACAGTTTAGAGTAGTTTGACATAAACAAGAATCTGACTATAAAGATAAAATACTTAAAGCATATTAAATAAATGGAAACATTATTTCATGTCAAATTCAAATTATTCTAAATACACAGTAGTCCCCTCTTATCTGCAGTTTTACTTTCCAGAGTTTCATTTCTTGCAATCAACCATGCCCCAACAAATTAAATGGAAAATTTTCAGGAATAAACAATTTATAAGCTTTAAATTGTACATCATTCTGAGTAGCATGATGAAGCCTCATGCCCTCCCGCTCTGTCCCACCTGGGACGTGAATTGTTCCTTTGTCCAGCATATGCACACTGTCCACTCCCTGCCTGTTAGTCACGTAGCAGCCATCCCCATTATCAGTTGACTGCTGTGATATTGCCGTGCTTATGTTCAGGTCACCCTTGTTTTACCTAACTACAGGCCCCCCACCTGCAGAGTGACGATGCTGGCAATTCAGATATGGAAAGAGAAGCTGTAAAGTGCTTCCTTCCAGCGAAGAGGTCAAAGTTCTGGACTAGATAAGGAAAGAAAAAACTTACATTCTGAAATGGCTAAGATATAAGGCAAAAATGAATCTATCTTGTGAAGAAGAAAAAAGAAATTAATGCCAGAAGGATGAGTGCAGTACAGTAAGATGTTTTGAGAGAGAGAACACATTCACCTACCTTTTATTATAGTGAATTGTTATAATTGTTCTGTTATTAGTAGTTAATGTTAATTTCTTATTATGCCTAACTTATAAATTAAATTTTACCATAGATATGTATATGTAGGAATAAAGCAGTACAGTTAGGATTTGGTAGTATCCATGCTTGCAGGCATCCACTGGTTGTCTTAGAATGTATCCCCCATGGATAAAAAGAGTGACTATTGAACAGCTGTTTGGCTGTTGTAAAATATGATATGAAACATTTAAAATTGCTTTTAAGAGTTATAAAATATTTTTAAAACAGGAAAATCAAACTACTTTTAACCAATTTAGATTCTGGCAGTTAACTTCCAAATTAAATAAAATCCCTAACATTAAATTCCAAAATCCAAAGTACTTGAAATTAAAAAATAGTAAAACAAAAATGTTTTCCTTTTAAAAATCTTTGTGTTCTATAATTATAGAAAATTGTAAACTTTAAGAAATTATCATTTGGAATGTGGCGTGTATAAGATATAATTATGTAAAAAAAAGCAAGTTGGAGGAAAGACTGTTAGTTTAATCCCAGTTTGGTAAGTAGAGATTTTTTTTTAATTTGGGAAAATATATGCCAAATTCTTCAGCAAACCCTTAAAAATAGTTTTCTATGTTTAAGGGGTTCAGGAATGTGAAGCTCTCAAACATAATTCTAGACCACTGTTTAAAAGATGGGCTTGGACTCAACTCTGCATTTTTCTTTTCTCCCTATGTTGCCTCTGCTGGCCTCCAACTCCTGGCTCAAGCTCTGTTCCTGTGTGATCTGCGCACTGACCTCTCCACCTTAGAAATGGGTTTGGAACATTGAGAGAAAAAAAAAAAAAGATTGAGCGGACTCAGAGTGGTGTCTCTGAGTCCGCCTTTTTCGTAAATACCTGTACCAGGATTTTGATGCAAATGGTTTGCCTGCTGTCCTGTCAAACTGTGGTACCAGGGACAAAGGAAGGAAGCAAGCCCTGAAGCAGCCCTGCCTGTAAATAGAGTAGCTCCTCTTCCTTTGTTCATTTCAGGGCTTCTTTGAAGAAAATTTGTGAAATTAGACAGATTTAAAAACCACCATTCGAGATGACTGACCGTATCAGAAGTTCTAGTAGAGTTTGAGGATATTCAGTAATTCGTATTCCAAATATCACTAACATATTTATTTGGTGATTTTCGTTTTTGAGAACACTTTCACAATTTTTTCACTTTAGCCACTTAAACCTGAGTAGATGGATTAAAAATGTAAGAAGAGTTATTTCTGCAATGATGGAATATTTCATATACATACTTTATAAATAGTTTGTTGTTATAGATTTATCTGTTCTGTGGGAAACAAAGGTCAGAAAAATATCTATTTAAAATAAAACTGCCGGGCGTGGTGGCGCACACTTGTAATCCCAGTACTTGGGAGGCTGAGACCGGAGGATCCAGGTTTGCGGCCAGCCTCAGCTACTTAGTGAGGCCCTCCGCGACTTCCGTGACTTAGTGAGACTCTGTTTCAAAATAAAGAATAAAAAATAGGGCTGGGGGTGGAGCTCAGAGGTAGAATGCCCCTGGGTTCAATCCCCAGTACTGGAAAAAAAAAATCAATCAGTTTTAAAATGCTTCATATTGTTTCTATGTAATAGTGACATCCAGTAATTTTAAAGTGACCTATTTTTGCTTTCGACTATCTACATTTTCTAATCATTTTATAACAGTTGTTCATGTAATAAAATGAGGAAAAAATCTTTATAGGATATTTGCTTTGTTAAATAATATTTTTATGATTTTTTTGAAACAAATAAGTATAGATTTTCCTTCTGTAGATTATTCCCCTCCTTCCCTGAAAAAAAAAATGATAGGGAAAGTGAAGGAACTTTTCCTTTTCCCTTCTGTACACTGTTGCGTCTTTTAAAAGTCATGTGTATATGTACTCCATTTATAATAAAAATTTAATTTATAAGAAAAAACTACATATTTTCTTTAATACTTCAATCACAGCTTTATATTTAAAATGAAAGAAGTTTGGAATTTGAGATGGAAGTAAAGGGCTAATGTTCACAGCTGTTGGTGAGAGTAGAGAAATACATGTGGACTAGAGCTGAGCATGGTGCAGGCAGAGCACTGTCTCCACGGAGTCTCCTGAGGCCCCCAGGCTACTCTCTAGCTCCAGACTTCCGGCTCCCATTATTTGCTTTCTGTGAGATTTCCCTTGTGGCTTTTGTGTATCTTTATGATAAAAGCCTGTTTTTCTTAAGGCAACCGAATGGTTATTTGTTCCTTGAAAGTAAAGAAGCCTAAACAGAACAATATCCATTATAGAAAATATAGAAAATGGCAGCCGGCTGTGGTGGCACACTCTTGTAATCTCAGTACTTGGGAGGCTGAGGCAGGAGGACCTCAGGTTTGAGACCAGCCTCAACCACTTAGGGAGACTCTCAGCAATTTAGCGACACACTGTTTCAAAATAAAAAAAATAGGCCTGGATATGTAGCTCCAAGATAGAATTCCCCTGGGTTCAATCTCCAGTACCCCCCACCACACACTATATATTTTATGTGTGTGTGTGTGTGTGTGTGTGTGTGTGTGTTTATCAGAAAAAAAATTTCTAATTCCACATCTCACAGCTGTTAACTATTTTCTTCCATTATTTTTCAGAGTTTATATCTTAAAATTGTGATAACCTTTCCAGTGTGCTGAGCTCTGAGGTCTTATTTCTAGTTCAGAGGAAAATAAAAGTAAAGCTAAGTGAAATGAAAATAATTGGAGAAACTAGTGAATATATATTTTTGAGATTGGAATTTTGGAGAGATTTAGTTTTATTATAAAAAGAACAGTGAAGAATATGCTTCTAAGCTGATGAGAAAATCAGTGTCATTTATAGTTTACAATTTCCTCTGTGCAGCTCAGATATTATACGTTTGAAAAGTTTGGATTAAATGTTTTGTTAGGGAAGACCCAATTCCCTGTTGCCAGGGGAAGCTTTTTGTCATCCTTGGCTTGTTTAAGCAGAAAGTTGATTTGGTTTAGGGGTGCAGAGTTACACTGAAAGTTCACTGATGTATTAAATATTGTATTAGTGTATACGGAAAACTAGCTGACTAGTGGGTTGGGTACTTCCATCTAGTGTCTCCCAGTAGGGAAGCAAGCCTCTCCGAAGCTCGACTGTGAAGGTAGAATGAGAACAGGGGAGGGGTGAATGAGAAGATTCAAATGTATGACGTCACTGTAGAATGAGAACAGTGGGGGTGAATGAGAAGATTCAAATGTATGACGTCACTGTAGAATGAGAACAGTGGGGGTGAATGAGAAGATTCAAATGTATGACGTCACTGTAGAATGAGAACAGTGGGGGTGAATGAGAAGATTCAAATGTATGACGTCACTGTGTTTTGAAGACTCGATGTCTCCATCTTCTTTGCATTGTCTGCATGGCCAGTGCCCAAGTTCCTGAAAACCAGCCTTCTTAATGTGCCTCTGCGCTCATTCACCCGCATTCATGGCTACTTCTTCAGTTGTGTTCTCACTCTTGGTTCCTATTTCTTGGTTAAATGATAATGTAGGATATTTCTTGAGTCCATTCTGTTTGTTTGTTTGTTTTTGCGGTACTGGGGATTGAACCCAGGGGCATTCTACCTCTGAGCTCCACCCCCAGCCCTATTTTTTATTCATTTATTTATTTATTTATTTATTTATTTATTTTGTGGTACCGGGGATTGAACCCAGAGGCCTTCTACCTCCGAGCTACACTCCGGGCCCTATTTTTTATACTTTATTTTGAAACCGCGAAGTTGCAGAGGGCCTCACTAAATAGCTGAGGCTGGCCGTGAACCCGGATCCTCCGGTCTCCGCCTCCCAAGTACTGGGATTACAAGTGTGCACCACTACGCCCGGCTTATTCTTTATTTTGAAACAGGGTCTCACTAAGTTGCGGAGGGCCTCACTAAGTAGCTGAGGCTGGCCGCGAACCCAGATCCTCAGGTCTCAGCCTCCCAAGTACTGGGATTACAAGTGTTTGCCACCACACCCAGCTTGAGTCAATTCTTAATCCATCTGCCTCTGTGGAAACTGGAGAATTAAGAGATCTATCATGAGAGTTCCTCCTTCAGGTTGAAAGGATATTGTGAAAGTTGAAATTAGGTTTTCTTTTTAAACAGGGCGGTTTCCCTGAAGTTGTTGGCTAGCTCCTTTCACAGCCATTGGCAGCAGATGTTCCCTCTGCCAATTAAAATGACCAGGCTTTTCTTCCACTACTAACAACTGTCCAGCCCTCAAGAACCAGGGAGGATCAGAGGAAAGAGTGCTAATATTGATTTATCCATATTTTCCACGGGAGAGGCCACATATATTACCAAATACTGTTGTGGGACAACAGTATCCCTGAGATGGCCCTGATTCAGCTATAAATATGAGCTATATTTTAAAATCTAATTTTCTTTAAAATAAAATACACTAGCCGGGCACGGTGGCTCATGCTTGTAATCCCAGTACTTGGGAGGCTGAGACTGGAGGATCCGGGCTTGCAGCCAGCCTCAGCTACTTAGTGAGGCCCTCCATAACTTAGTGAGACCCTGTTTCAAAATAAAGAATAAAAAATAGGGCTGGAGTTGTAGCCTGGAGGTACAATGCCCCTGGGTTCAATCCCTGGTACGGCAAAAAAAAAAAAAAAAAAAAAAATATATATATATATATATAAATAAAATAAAATAAAATAAACACACTAAAATTATTTTAAAACTTTACATCTGAGGTGTTAAAGGACTGTCATTACATGTTTAGGTTTATGTGATCTTAAAGATTCTTTGAAGGGCACTAGTTTTTTTTTGTGTGAGTGATGTGTTGAGCACCTTTCCGTTTGAGTATTATTTTCTATCAGCCTTTATGAACACTGGCTAGCCTGAGAAGAAATACAGAGCATAATATTTAGAATATTATTTACATTTATATGATCACCTCTGATCCGAAGCAGCTTTAGAAAGAATTCTTTAATTTCAGTGTTTGTTAGGTTCAGTTTATTCAGCCATTCAGTAGATATTTAAGTTCCTACTATATGCACACAAGTGGCTGGGTTAGGGATAGGGAGGGAAGCAGAACATGTGCTCCTTGCTCTTGAGGAACTCATAGACAAACAAGTAGAGAAGAGGATCACAATGCGAACACATTTAAATATAAAGCTACAGCTCTATGTAATAAGCTGTACAAAGGCACATATATCAGAATATATCATAGGGAGGGCCTGACTTAGTCTGGGAAATCGGAGTAAGTTTCTCTGAATTTGAGCTGAGATCTGAAAAAGAAGTTATAATTAAGTAGCATGGAGGGAGGGAACCCTTCCCAGGTACCTGTGAGGAAACTTGATGCTTTTGAAAAACTTCACTATAAAGAGATTGGAGGGCTACAGGGAGAGTATCCAACTTCAAGATTAGCCTTTAGAGGCCAGTAGGACCAGACCATAAAAATCTTCAAGGTCATGTTAAGAATTTTGGTCTTGGGAGCAATAAGAAGTTATTAAAAGAGTGTGAGTGCAGTAAATTTTCATGTAAGAAATTAACATCTATTTAGTTTGATAGCTGTATAGTAATCCTTTATGTTATCTGATCATGTCTGAGTCTTGGTGGTCATGGTAATACTTAACTGCCGTTTATTTTGTATTTTTCTGTGTCAGTACTTTGGAGCATAGTTAGAGTACAAATGTATTAACTCCAATTCTTATAATGAATGAGGTAGTTGATATTAGCTTCATTCTATAGACGATTAAGTCAAGCCTGGAACTCAGTTCAGGTGTTTGTAATACCAGATTTCTGTTGGATAATAGAAATTCACTCAAAAATTGTCCACTGTACACTTTTTGGCCCAATTGTGCATTCAGATGGTTCTTAAAGATGTTTTCAATAATGATAAACTAGTGCTTCTCTCAGTTGGGTCATTTTGATTTTCAAACTGAATTCAAGAAAAAAAAATAGCTTCTCTTAGTTGCCACCAGAGGGAGATAGAAGGGTTGATTTTTAACAAGCTTTGAAATTCTCCAAGTGAGGAATGTTCATTGATAGGCAATTCTGGTGAATTCATATTAAGACTAATCCTTTAAGTGAAATATGTATATAATTTCATTTGACTTAAAAGTTTAGTGTGTATCTAGGTGTTGAAAAGAAGTCTGGAAAGATAGGTAGCAAAATATAAAATGAATGCTACTATAATGCTGATTTTGCTTGTCTTTTCCTCTTTTCCTCCCTCCTTTTGGCCTTCCTCCTTTTTTAGTATCAGCATTTTCTTATTTTTCTACTATGAATATGTCATTATATAATAAAACAACACTTATCTGTAGTTTATAAGGGAGTTTAAGGGGTATTAACTCATTTATAAAATATTTAAAGTGTCTGAAGTACATCACCTGTAATTTTCATTCATTATTAAGTTGGGAAATATTTTTCATTTTGAAAAGTTAAATTTAGGGCAGCACTTATCTGAATCTTAAGAATTCTGAACTACTGCAGTGTAAATTTAAGATTTATTGAGTAGAGATAAAAGATGTATTACTTTAAATTCTTGGTTGTCCATTAATAAAATTTTAGAGTATAAAAGAAAAGTTCATTATGAATAATGTATTTAGTAGGATTCAGACTTTGAACTGAGTTTATGGTATTAACTTTCTCTTATTAGAATTGATAAATGTATAAAATCAAGTATCCACTTGAAATGATTAGTAAATAATCTGTGCCCCTCTCCCCCATTTTGTGCAGTACTGGGGATTGAGCCCCTACATCCTCAGCTCTCTAAGTTGCCCCTGCTGGCCTGGAACTTTTAATCCTCCTGCATCAGTCTCCCAAGTTGCCATGTTTTTTGTTTTTAAACAGCATGATATAAAAAGAAAATGTAGAATTAGCCTTGGGTTTGAATTTTTAACTGTCACTTGGTAGCTGTTACTTGTTGACAAGTTATGGAAGTTCTCTTAGTTTCTTTGTCTTTATATATAAAATGAGAATGGTAATAAAAAGTCTGTCTTAATTATAGTTGAGGACTTTGTGAAGTGCCTGCTCCATAAATGTTAATTTGTCAGGTTTGAAAACTTAGTTTTAATTTTTGCCACAGCCTCAGTTCCAACAACCGAATGGAATGGACTTATCATTTAAATCATAGGTTCCCAAAGTGGGTGATACCGCCCCCCAGGGGTGCTGGAACAAAACGCAGATGCACAAGACAATGCATATTTGTCACTGTATCTTTCTGTTTATCTGCTTAAAGAAGGTAGATTGCCAGGGTGGGGGGGCATTGAGTTTTTGTTTTTGTTTATGTTTTTCTGAAAAGGGGACGGTAAGCCAAATAAGCTTGGGAACCTCTGCTTGGAATCAATATTAACCCATACCCATAGTCTAGAAACATCCTTCACTAACTGCTGATCTACCACTGTAGGCATCTCACTCTGTAGTTACCTACTAGAGCAGTACATGTGATGTGTCACATCATTCTTCCCCTTTTTAGTTTTTGTTTCATTTGATTTCTGTATTAATCATCTTTGCTATAGAAACAGTCCCCAAATCCTGGTGGCTATAACAGCATTACAGTACATGTAAGCTCTGGGCTGCCTGTAAAGCGGGGCTCTGCTCCACAAGTTTTCATTCCACGACGTGGGCTAAAGGAACAGCTGCTGTCTCTACCTGTCATTTGCATGGTAGTGAGTTGAACTCAGGGCTGGCTAAAACTTGTGATACCTCCTAACGCTTCTGTCAAGTGTGGAGTGCTTCCTGAGTGCCAAAGCTTGTCACATGGTCAGACTCACAGTCAATGAGGAGAGGGAAAAGTATCTTCCCACAGGAGATATAGGTAAGTTATAAATCTATGGGCCAGGTGTATACGCCTTTCCCAAGGATGTGGGTGGTAAATTGTGAACAGTAATATAATCTATAATCTGTCTTTTGTGTGTGTGTGTGGTACTGAGGATTGAACCCAGGGTCTTGCACATACTAGGCAAGTGCTTTCACATTGAGCTACATCCCCAGCCCTTTTAAATTTTTTCTAAATTTTGAGGCACAGTCTCATTAAGTTGCTGAGGCTGGCTTCAAATTTTTGACCCTCCTGCCTCAGCCTCCCAAGTAACTGGGATTATAGGCTTGCACCACTGCACATGGCCAATCTGTCCTCTAGATCACACATGTCAGTTTCCTTCCCTTTGTTTTCAAAATAGATTTATTGTTGCCGCTTGGAAATAGATTTATTATTGCCTAGGGGAAATAAAATACATCAAGAATTTCAATAGTCACAATAGTCTTGAGGTCTAAACCTCATTACTATTTTTACATCTTTATGTATATAGATTTCCTTGATCTAGAGATCAGTGAACTAAAAGACTCTGTCTTCCACAGTATGCATTGCTGGCACAATGATAGGAAATCCACAGTGAACATTGCTTTTAAGAAAGGGGGAGAATGGAGCTACCCTCTTTTCTTACCCCTCCTTCCTTGTGTGGGGAGTTATTCTGGCTCTCTATTCCCTATTTTTTCTTGGCTTAAAATAAAGTTTCATACCAAGGAAGGAAGGAAGGAAGGGAGGGAGGGGAGGGGAGGGGAGGGGAGCGGAGGGAGGAGGGGAATAATAGAAGCACATGGGTCCCTGGCAATTCTGAACATGTTGTTGGGTACATGTAATGAGGACTTTTCTGGACACCAGGAGGTGTTCCTTGATTAGTTACCCAGTCTGTTGTTTTCACACCTTTTGGCTGTGTACTCTGTGAGGTGCTTCCTTTACCAGATCATTCTCATCCACATTTCAACAGAGTACTGGGGATATGCCCTTCTTAAATGGGAAATGAAGTAAGGATGGAGCAGCTTTCTCAGCCTGCCTGGAAAGTCAGAGGCCCAGAGGTGATCTAGAACACTAGTCGTTCCTTAACTCCGGCTGGGGGTTATTTGGTGTTTGTCTGGTGTCTTTTTATCTATTTGATTTCTGTCAGATCTGTGTGTCAATAGCTATGTCCTCAAATCTGAGGTGCACATTTTTCTCTAGCCTTCAATGCTAGCGTCTTGAGTTTTCTGTGGGACCACATTCTTAGTCTCTTTCTCTGTGTGTGTTTGTCCCACTCCAAGCCATTTTGTTTTGTTGAAATGGTTTCCTGGGGACCACATCAATTCAGAGAGGCTTAAACAGGGTAATAGCCACACCTTTGATTTGGTCTTGGCCCTGAGTCTCTGTCTTACTTGGCTTTTTTTTTTTTTTTCCCCTTCAGTACTGGGGATGGAACCCAGGGGCATTCTACCTCTGAGCTACATCCCCAGCCCTATTTTTTTTCTTTGTTTTGAAACAAGGTCTCACTAAGTTGCAGAGGGCTTCACTAAGTAGCTGAGGCTGGCCTCGAACCTGCGATCCTCCTGTCTCAGCCTCCCAAGGATTACAAGCGTGCGCCACCACACCCGGCTTACTTGGCTTTTGAAAAAGCACTTCTCTACTTGATGAGATGGGAAATAGCTGCAAGTTTCTACCTTGCAATTCCAGAATTTTCAGTATTCTCTTCTTTTCCTTTTTATCCTTGCTTGCAAATGGGCCCTTTTTCTAATAGTATATTATCAAAATCAGTTAATGACAACAAAAGCACAGCTTTTATTTTACAGTCTTTGCAAGTTATCCAAGATTTTATACATTACAGTTTTATTTACCATTGCATAATGTGGTTCCCCATTTTCCCAGTCTCCACTAACAGTTTCCTTGCTATTTGCCACCTGACTCCAAAGCCTATGTCACATATTTTTATCATTTTTGCTGGTAGTTATTGTTAAGGTAGCAGACCACTTCTGGTACTAACTTCTGTTGTGTTCAGCTCTATTGTGGTACTTGCCTCCAAATTTCAGTGACTTTTCAAAAAAAAAAAAAAACCTCTGAATTTCTGAGTGACTTTACATGCAGAGGGTGGGTCAGCTCTGACTGTCCGGGACTGTGGCTCTGCTCTAGACCCGTTCTCATTTGGAGCCATGGCTGAAGGAGCAGCCCATAGAGGAGATAGTCCCATCTCATGACAGTACTGAGACAAGAAGGTTGGCCCAAACCCAGACTGCTGCTTAAAGCTTTTGCTTAGATATGGCGCACATTACATCTGTTCACATTTGACTAATTAGCCAAATATGTTGATTGGATCATCCCCAAATCAGTAACTTAGGGATGCCTATTCCTTCCATATGTAGACATAGGACAAAACATCATAGTGTATAACTTTTTAAAATTTAAGGGTGAATTACCTTAATAAGCTATATGTCCATTAAAGCTCTCCAGAGAAAGACAACTAATAGGATTATGTATATATGTGTAAAAAGATTTAAGGAATTGCGTTATGTGATTGTGGGGGATGACAAATCTGGAATTTGTAGAGCAAACTGGGGACTCAAGTAGGATTTCTATGTTATAGTCACGAGGCAGAGTTGCTGCTTCTCTGGGAATCCAGTTTTTGCTTTTTAAGGGCTTCAGGTGATTCAGTGAGGCCTACCTACATTATAGAGAGTGAGCTCCTTTACTTTAGGTCAACTGCTTTTAGATGTTAATCATCTACAAAATATCTTCCCAGCAACCATAGGCTTATGTTCGACCTAACAACTGGGCACCATAGCTGAGCCATGTTGACACAAAATTTAGCCATCACATATACATAGTGCTATTCAGCAGATAGATGAATATGGAGAGTACTTTCTAATCGTTCTCAGGATGAGTCAACACACAGATTAGCTTGATCAGAGCTAATAACGTAGGAGTATGTGGGTGAAGATAGTACATTGAGTACCTACAATGGGTTGGCAAACCATGGCCTACTGCCTGTTTTACATATAAAGTGTTAGTGGAGCGTAGCCATGCATATTCATTACACATTGTTTGTGGCTGTTTTCATTCTTCAGTGGCAGAGTTGAGAAGTTATAACAGAGACCATATGGTCTGCAAAGCCTGAAACACATAGTCCCTTATCTTTCACAGATAGTGTTTCAACCTCTGAAGGACACCCATAGAGAAGGTTCTTAGGGTTCTTGTTCTGTTTTGGTCCACTCCTAGCTTAGCATTTCCATTCACATTAGACTTCAGAGTAATCATGTTTCATTGTTTGAAGCCACAAATTTTATTAGATTAATAAAATTAATAATTTCTTAATTTTTATTGCATAGCCATTCACATTTCTTTTAGATCACACATTGAATTCAGTTTTCATGGATAAAACACAGATGAATTCTTTTTAGATTTTATTTTTATTTTTCCTTTTTTTTTCTTCTCTAGCTTCCACATCTGAGAGAAAACATGTGACCCTTGACTTTCTGAGTCTGGCTTATTTCGCATATGTAATGCTTTCTAGTTCTACCCATTTTTCTGCAAATGGCATAATTTTGTTCTTTATGGCTGAATAGAACTCAATTATGTGTATATATATATATATATATATATATATATCATCTTTTTTTTTGGTGGGGAGGGGGTACTGGGAATTGAACCCAGGGGTATTCTAACTCTGAGCTACACTCCCATCCCCTTATGCCTGTAATCCCAGTACTTGGGAGGCTGAGACTCTCATCAACCTAGGAAGACCCTGTTTCAAAATAAAAATAAGATAGGGATGGGGGTGTAGCTTGGAGGTAGAATGCCCCTGGGTTCAGTTCCCAGTACCACAAAATAAAATGTCTTGCTAAGTAGCTGAGGCTGGCCTTGAATCTGTGATCCTCTTGTCTCAGCCTCCCAAGTACTGGGATTACAGGCTTGCGTCACCATTCCTGGCTCTTTTAGGTTTTAAAAGAATACTTGTGTATCTCTGGGAAAGAAGGAAAAGTAGTTTTTCTATAAAGATTTATTAGCTTAATATTATAATTATAGATTTCAATGTATATATCTATTCCATCTTAAGAGGATAAAAAGTTATATTTTTGTACCCAACTCATCACATAGCTAATGGATTAAGAAAAATGTAAACTATTATTTCCCAGTTTGATTGTTTTTAATATCTCCAAAGTTGAATTCGATTACAAGATGTTTGTATTTCTATACCAAAGAATGAATTGCAATGTTATGTAGTGGAGAAAGTTTAGACTCTGGATTCAAACAGTTCTAGGTTTACTTTTTCTTTTTTTGTGTTACTGGGGATTGAACTCAGGGGTGTTCTACCTCCAAACTATACCCCCAGCCCTATTTTTTATTTTGAAACAGGGTCTCACTAAGTTGTGGAGGGCCTCACTGAGTAGCTGAGGCTGGCCACGAACCTGTGATTCTCCTGTCTCAGCCTCCCACGTACTGGGATTACAAGCGTGCACAACCATGCCGGCTGGGTTTACATTTAATGGATTAAAACAGCAACTATTTTATTTGCTGCTGACTGAATATCAGCAGTGTGGTCTGGACTCTCCCATGTGGTGGTTCCTCTGGTCATCTGGTGGCTCCACCAGGACTGGGTGGCTAAGATGGTCCCAGTGCTCTGTCTGAAGCTTGGTGCTGGCTAGCATGGCTGGGTGTCTGGCTCCCTCTCTCTTTTATCCTTTATCTCTTTTATCCTGAAGAGGGTTAGCTTTGCTCAATGCGCCTGCAGGATTCCAAGAGGGCTAAAGCAGAGCTGCAAGATTTCTTGAGGCCTAGGTTCTGAGGTCCCACTAATCATTTCTGCATTCTGTTTGTCAAATGAAATAAGTTACAAGTCCATCCTAGATTCAGGGGACAAGGCAGTAAATGCCGGGTCTTGACGGGAGGAGTAACAGTCACACTGCAAAGGGATGGGCTTGCAGGAGTGAAAGGAACTAAAGTGTGGCAGTCTGCCACCATGAAATACTCAGCTTCTTTATGCCCCACTTGGAAAGTAGAAGTACAATATGACTTAAATTGAGGGGTTCTTCTTAAAGTTTATCAGTTATGTATGCACTTAGATGTAGTTCTTAAACAATGTTGAAAGAGAATCCTTATTTTATATGCTGTGTTTTACTACAGACCTAAATATGAGAATAAAAATTCTTTCTCATTATTAATTTAGCCATGTGTGTTTAATATGGGATATGTATATATGAGAACACTCACTGGAAGGAAATCCTTTATAAAATAGCAGTGTGGGACTGCTTATGCAGTTGTGTAGAAATATTCATTTAATATATAAAAGGAAAAAAGTTAACTTCTGTGTTTACAGAAGATACACTTTCTGATAAACTTCTGTTTCTAATGTATAGCTCTTCATGTTTCCCATTTTAAACTCTAAAAATATTTGCTAGTATTATGATGTTTGTTTTCAGTCTAATTCTTGAAGTCTTTTAAGTCTTAGCAAACATTTTTATTTAATTAATGTTTCCTTGCAAAGCCTAGAAAAATAGAAAGCCAAAGGAATAAAAATATCTTCTGTTGTTTTTCATTGTGGACAAGCTCCATCAGAAGCTCCTTAACAAGTGTATTCATTTTGCTTCTTTACTTTGTGCTTCCTAAGGCTGCCTTGTTTTGAGATATAAGACACTGGAAAAAAATATTTGTTAAAACTCACCAAAGATATTGCTTTATTTATTGGTGTACGTAGGGGTGGGAGGCAATAATAGGCCCTCTTTGGTTTTTACTTTTATATTTTATTTATTTTTTCCATTACCAAAATTATCAGATGCTGATTATTTTTATTTAGATGCTACTCTTATTAGTTAATACAAATATTGGGATTAATATACTTTTTATATTTTTATTGGTATATTGTAATTATACATCATAATGAGGTTCAAAGTGATACAAAACATACATGCACACTTCACTTGGTGTATTTCCTTCTGTATCCTGCCCCACGCCCTCCTCCATTTGTAGGAAAATGGATGGAACTAGAGAATATTATGCTAAGTGAGATCAGCCAGTCTCAGGAAGTCAAGGGTTGTATGTTTTCTCTCATATGTGGAAGCTAGAGGGAAAAATAGGAAACAAAAGGGACTTCTGATAAATGAGGAGAGAGATCAGTAAGACTAGTGGAATGGGAAAAAGGAGGATTGAGGAAGGAAACAGATAATGCTGTGTCCTATCGATGAAGGTATCACTACATTTACATTTAAAAATTTTTACTCATAGACAGGTGTGGTGGCACATGCTTGTAATCCCAGTACTTGGGAGGCTGAGACAGGAGGATCGCAGGTTGGAAGTCAGCCTTGGCAACTTAGTGCGGCCCCCTGCAACTTAGTGAGACCCTGTTTCCAAATAAGAAATAAAATCGAGTTGGGGGTATAACTTGGAGGTTACATGCCTCTGGGTTCCATTCCCAGCACACACACACACACACACACACACACACACAAAAAAAAAAAATTACTCATGAAATGTACACATTTTAAGAACTCTAATTTGAATATATTTTTTCTAAAAATATTAACTAACAAAGTTAATTTTTTCCAAATTACCAATTGGTTAACATTTTTTTTTTTTTGCAGTACCAGGGATTGAACCCAGGGGTGTTTTACCTCTGAGCTACACCCCCGGCCCTATTTTTTATATTTTATTTTGAAACCGGGTCTCATGAAGTTGCGGAGGGCCTCACTAAGCAGCTGAGGCTGGCCGCGAACCCGGATTCTCCGGTCTCCACCTCCCAAGTACTGGGATTACTGGGATTACAAGCGTGCGCCACCACGCCCGGCTCAATTGCTTAACATTTTAAAGGGGATATTGAATAAAATCTTATTTGACCAGCCTGCGGGTTTTTTAATTATGTGACATGCATTATAATTTGTTCTATTTAAGATCTATGCATATATTTATATTGTATTTGGAATTTAATTCATCTTCTTTTGAGGAAGGGTGAAAATAGGTAATATTAAAAACAAATGAAGCTGGGCATGGTGGCACATGCCTGTGATCCCAGCACTTGGGAGGCTGAGACAGGAGGATCTTAAGTTTGAGGCCAGCCTTGGCAAGTAAGACCTGTTTCAAAATAAAAAATAAAATAGGGCTGGAGGTGTGGCTCAGAGGTAGAACACCCCTGGGTTCAATCCCAGTACCACCCCCCCAAAAAAATCAACCAACCAGCCAAACAGAAAAAAAAAACCCAAAAACCAAATGAGCCAGGTATGGTGGTGCACTTCTTGTCTATAATCCCAGTATTGGGAGACTGAAACAGGAGGATCATAGTTTGGAGGACAGCCTCAGTAATGTAGCAAGACTCTCAGCAACTTAGACCCTGTTTCAAAATAAAAAATAAAATATGACAGAGGGTGTAGCTCAGAGGTAGAATGCCCTTGAGTTCAATCCCCAGTTCCACAAAAAAAGAAAAGAAAAAAGATACTAAAGTTAGAGAGGCAACTTCCAGTCTATATTTTTAATAAACTTCTTTGAGTGCCTAGACAGTTCTAATAGAGGAACAAAATACCTGGACTAGGGAGGAGTAGACAGTCTGGTATTTAAACAACAGACTAGAATAGAATCCAACTGGGCGGTTAGGAAATCTTGGCAAAGCAACACCAGTTTTTCTGATTCTAGTTAATTTTTTCCCCTCAGATCTCATAACCACCTGAGATCCTGAAGGGGTTAGATTTATTATTTAAATCATCGTTATCATCATCATCATCATCATCATCATCATCTTTTTAGTCCTTGACATTTTTATGTAGAGAAATTCAGCAGAGCAGGATTGAGCTTGTTACTGCCTTGATCAGAGAAATCATTGATAGAATATAATTTTCTATTGAATCCTAACTGCGTACTTTCACATCATAACAGTAGAAGGATAAAAGAGGTGAATAAGGCATTATTAAATGAGGATAAGGAAAAAAATCATAAGGAGAAGAGAGGGGTCAGGGAGAAAGAAGTTGGTTGTACAGCTTTTGTTTTCCTGGTTTAACATTCTTCTTTTCTGTTTCTATTACGTAAGCTCTAATTTGCTGTTATATAAGAGGGGAAATAAATAACCTTGGGGCTAAATGGAATGGGGGAATATTTCTAACCAGTCCAATGAACTGTAGAACAGTTCTTAATTGTGCAGCCTAATCTTTAAGGAATGTTCATGCTTGGTGAGCTTTGCGCTCCACTGTTTGCTCAGTTTTGAATTGTGTTAGATTGTCTTTGGTTTAGTAACAGGGAATGTTGGTAATTATAGGGTACTATAGTAGCCCATTGCACTTCGTTTTAATTAAACATTTTGGGGGGATTTGCCTGAACACATACATATTATTTAGTTTTATTTAGGATTTACATATATTTTTCCCATTGGAGATTTTATTTAGTTTCCTCTCTAGATTTTTTTCCCAAAGACCCTTATCTTTATGATTGTTTTTTCAGGTGCTATTTTTTCATGATGATTTTTTGTTTTTATTTTTTAGTGTAGTCTCAAAGTTTATTCAGGTTTCTAGGTCTGAAGTGGGGAAGGTAGATTATGTATTTGGCATGTTAAAGTAATTGTTTAGTCTTGTAAACATTTCAAGGCAAATTAAGATTCCACTGGTTATTGCTTAATATAAATTCTTGGAAGTGAAAAAAACAATATGTCAGGATAAATTATTGTTTTATACTTGATTGTAAAGTGGCCAAAAGAACCTCATGAAGAGGCAGTTCCCCTAATCCCATAAGAAGTCCCTTTTAAAGTGTTCAGATAAGAATGAGAGTCCTACATTTTACCTCTGGTGGTGCCTGCCTTCTCTACTCTTATCTCGTTGGGAGTCCTCTCACTGATCGTGCATCAGCTGCACTGGCCTTCTTTCAAATATGCAAGCTCCTTTCACTAGTTATTCTCTCTCTGGAATGTAAATCCTCGTAGACTGGTTCTCCTTATCATTCAGTGCTCACCATCATGATCACTTTCTCAGAACTGTCTTTCCTGATTACCCAGCCTAACATTATTCCCTAGCATTTCCAACACATCTTCCCTATGCTTACCTGACAACTTGTTTTCCTTAGATGTTTACTTTCTGTCTTTTCTCTTTAGAGCATCATGTTCCATTAGGAGAGAGACTTTGGCTGCCTTACTGCTGTATCTCCAGTGCCATGCCCGACATGTAAAAGGTGCTTCATAAAAGTTTACATGTGCAAATGTAGGTGTTTTCATCCTTTTTTTTGGGGGGGGTATAAAGGACATCTGAGTTTTTATTGTGTTTAAAATTTTAAGATATTTGCAAAGCTGGGTGTGGTGGTCCACGCCTATAATCATAGTACTTGGGAGACTGACACAAGAGGATCGCAGGTTCCCAGCCAGCCTCAGCAATTTAGCAAGGCCCTCCACAACTTAGTGAAACCCTGTTTCAAAATAACAAATAAGATAGGGCTTGGGGTATAGGTTTGCAGCCAGCCTCAGCAACTTAGCAAGGCCCTCCACAACTTAATGAGACCCTGTTTCAAAATAAAAAATAAAATAGGGCTGGGGGTATAGCTCAGAAGTAGAATGCCCCTGGATTCAATCCCCAGGACAAAGAAGAAAAAAAAAAAAGAGAGAGATTTGCATTTTTATATCAAAAGATCTTTTTCACATGATTAGATAAATGGAAATAGATTAATTAGTAGGAAGAGCAAAACAATATGATTCTCCAGTTCTTCTGCAACTACTTACAGTTGCCTTGTAGCAGGCAAAATCCTCTATAGAACGTCTGGAGGGGAGAAGGGCTGAAGGATGAGTTGATCACCAGTGGCCAGTGATGTAATCAGTCATACCTGCATAGTGAAGTCTCCATAAAAACCCCACAGGACAGGGTTCAGAGAGCTTCCTGGTTGCTAAACCCAGGGAGGAACCTGGAGGGCGGCACGTTAGGAGATGGTAAGGAAACTTTGTGCCCCTTCCCACATTCTTTGCTCCATACATCTCTTTCATCTGGCTGTTCATCTGTATCCTTGGTAATTATCCTTTATAATAAATGAGTAAATGTAAGTAAGATGTTTCCCAGAGTCCTGTGGGCCATTCTGGCAAATTAATCAAACCAGAGGAGCGGTCATGGAAGCTGTAATTTGTAGCCAGTCAGTCACAAGCACAGGCCACAACTTGACTTGCAATTGGTTTCTGTTGTAGTCTGTTTTCTGTTGCTATCACAGAATGCCTGGGACTTGGTTGTTTATAAAGTAAGTTTATAAAGAGCATGGTGCAGGCATCTGTGCCATGTCTGGTGAGGGCATCATAACATGGTGAGAGGTGGAAGAGCAAGTGAGCATGTGCAAAAGAGAGAACACACAAGGGGCAGCCTCACTCTCATGGTTACTAGTCCAGTACTGCAGCCAGTGACCTGATCACCTCTCAAAGACCTCGCCACCTCTGAACACTGTTAAATTGAGGACCAAATTTCAGTATGAGTTTTGGAGGGGACAAACCTATTTAAACCATGGCAGCATCTAAGGTGGGGAGGGCAGCAGCCTTGTAGAGCTAAGCCCTTAACCTGTGCTATCTCCAGGTAAGGAGTGAGTTCATTCAGTTGTAGGACATTCAGTTGGTGTCCCCTGGAGAATGGCTTGGTGTGTGGGTAAAACTCCCATGCATCTGATCATAGATGTATTCCATGATGCACGTGAGAGTAGATGAAACAGTTTGGTTTTTCCTATCTCACAGGGTACTTACATGCAATTTTAAAATGAGGATCTGTTGCTTTCATCAGATTCTTAAAGGTATCCATGATACCAAAATTGTTAAGATTCTGTGAGTTACACATTGTGTGTGTGTGTGTGTGTGTGTGTGTGTGTGTGTGTGT
>PVJS01016578.1:0-37303 GCA_004027185.1 Glis glis | reverse complement strand
ACACACTAAAACGCAGGAGGTATACATCCAAACTTATAAAACTCAAATCACTGTGCAAAGCACTAAAGGGAGGGAACGGGGAGGGAACGGGGTGGGATTTGAGGGAGGGCAAATCGGGCAATGTGTGCATGTATGACTCCTATAGCCTAACACCTATTAAATGTATAATTACAATGCACCAATAAAAAAAAAAAAAAAAGATTAATTGTTCCCTATAATAAATGATGAACTAGTCCAGGTAAACAGATACTGAAAGTAGGGATTATTTACCTAGAGTTCTGGATTTGGATGGGCATTTGGGGGTCCTCCTAGGGTGTGTTCTCTGGCACTGACTCTTGATGACAGTCTTGGAGATGTTAAGAAACTTGGCCATGATTATAATTTGAAGCTTGGATTTGAACCCAGGTCTACCTGGCTCCAAATGTTAGGGGACACATTAGCTGTGATGACATTATCTTGCCCAGGCTCCTTTTACCAATGCCTACTCTCCCCTGTGTATTTGGGATTTTAGGTGCTGTTGCATTAATTGAATTTTGTATAATGTCCCTTAATTTAATAATTTAAAATGTTGTCAATTTATGATCATAAATATTTGTTCATTATAAAAAGTTTAAATAATGATGGTGCCTCCATCATATAAAAAGTGAAGGTTTCGCTTGCAGTTTGGAGAATGGACCACTAATTCTTTATTCATTTCTTTCATAATAATTCTGTTGGTTATTTCTCTTTGAAGATTTCTTTATATCAGCAAATATCCAGGTAACTTGAGAGATTTAGATATGTATACAAAGATAGAAACAGTGTGCTTTGGCACTTGTATATTCTAATTCTAAAAAGATATTACTTATTTAGTATAGCAAATAGATATTATGGTTGAACCAAAAATGTTTTTCCTAGAAAATGTCTATCCAAAAATAGGTGGAAAATTCATTAAATATTAAAGTTTTTTTAACTTAGTGTATCTTAAAATTATCAACTTTTATTGCTCTGTAAAGGTACATACCAGACTATACTTTCCACACCCTTTTTAATTTATTTTTTATTTATTTTTTTATTTATTTATTTTTAATATATTAATTTATTGGTGCATTGTAGTTATACATTTTGATAAGTGACTTTTTACACTCTTAAAAATATTAATAGCACTGGTGAAATATGCAGCTCTAAATCTGGAATTAAATGTATTATAGAACTATAACACAAGCCATAATGGAAGTCACATATGGCCTTCCTATTTTTTTAATGGTGCATTGTAATCATACATCATGATGAAGTTCAGCGTTATAAAGTTATACATGCACACACCACTTGTTGAGCCCTTGCCCAGTTCCCAACCCATTCCCTCGCCCTCCCCACCTTCCCATACATGATATATATGAACTTTCAGTATTCTAGTATCTTCATTAAAAGAGTAAAAAGAAATAGATGAAAATAATTAATTGAATACTGCTTTATTTCTAACCCAATATACATAAAATATATTGTTAACCTGTAATCAAATAAAAATGAGATATTTTACTTTTTTTTCTGTGCTAAGTCTTCTAAATTTAGTCTGTATTTTATACTTAGAGCACATCTTAATTTGGACTACACCACATTTCACTTGTTCAATAGCCACATATGGCTAGTGCTAGTGCCTAGTATGTTGAAAAGAATAAAAATTTGTTAAAATTAAGTACAGATTATGAACCTAATCAAATTGGACTTTAAAAATCCAGGTTAAAAACAATGATTTATCTGCCCTGTGTTTTCATGGATGTGCATTTATGAGAGCCAATTAACGGTAGTCAGAAGTCCAGCCTAAAGTTAAGAGAAACAGAAAGGTTACTAATTAGTTTCACTGAAACTTAATTTATTCTTAGTTAATTCACCTGGATACCAAATTAGTGATTAAATCCAATGCTAAGTGCATAGTAGATATTTCATATCTGGTTGTTTTTTGATTGATTTAGATTATAAACTTTATCCTTCTAGCATTTAGCTCTGATTCATCCAGCTCCCCTTGGGTACATTTCCAATAAGGCACTGACAATCTTTGGCAGACTGATTAATTATTTTTGTGAGATTATCATTTTTAGTTAGTTGGGAAAACACAACTTGGTGATAGCTGTACAATGGCATGAGGCAGAAATCAAAGAGAAAACTTGGAGACTATACCAATATCCTGGTTTCATTTAGTTTTTATTCCATCCCAAAGACAGAGAACTAGGAATTTTTGTTGGAGAGTAATGGGCAAGTGAGTGCTCTACTCAGGATTTATATGTTTTTTACTGCTTGTCTATAAAATAATGGGACATTTCTTGGGGCCACTTGGCATCATATTCATATTTTCTTTATGTAACATATTTTGGAATAAATAAATAGTAATATTAATATATGGCCATCTCCTTTCTTAAAAATAGCACACACAAACCTCATACATTAAAAACACAATCTGCCTTCCAATAATGAAAATGGAGCACATTTATTTATTTTTTTGTGCTTTTATTGGTGCATTATAGTCTCATATCACAATGAAAATCAAGTTGACAGTAACATGCATGCACACAGCACTTGGTGCCCCCCCTACCTCCCCTCCCCCAATACAGAGTACTGAGATTGACATTGGTGTAGTCCAATGTGTACACATTGTCGATGGTAGTAATTCCCTTAATGAATTTCATTCTTCCCTTTCCCCTTTCCTGACTCCACTGAGACTTTTCCGCTATTGTCTGGAGACCCTTTTGTATCCTCAAAATGGAGCACATTTACACATGGGTTGAGTAAGTAACATGAGGATAATGCTCCAAAATATTCCTTTCCTAAGAAATACATATTCCCCAGAGAAAAGAGAAAAATTGAATTTAATTGAGAAATATTTTTAATCAGATTGTGCAAGAAGTCAGTATTCAGATATTAAACATGTCCACACACAACCCAGGCTGAATTGGTTGATTTAATCAGTCCTTCATTATCATTAAATATGTTTTTTAAAAAATATCAGTTAGAATATTTAATTGAAAATATCCAAATTAATCCTTTATTGCACCTCTTATTAAATCCAGCAGTCCTTTCAGAGCTTTGCGTTTAATGAAATCAAATGACTTATAAAAATTTTGCTGCATGTTTGATGAAACTCAAAATAGTGGAGCACCAGCATTAATGAGAGTCTTTTCTTTAGTAGAGAAGTTCAAGCATATTTATTTACTATTTGTCATGCTGTTTATCCATAACAAACATTTCTCTGCTTGTTTAGCTCATTAAGAAAAATTTGATTTGATTTTTATCCTGTATACATTAAGCTTGCTTCTCCTACTTATTTCAGATGATGAAAGAAGATGTCTACTGGCTATGTGAAGGAAATGAATCTTTCATTTTTCTGTTTTCTAGTTAGAGTTTTATGATTAGATAAAGAGAAAGAAATAGGAACATACACAAAGTACTAGATCTTGCAGAGTTCCCGGGAAAAATAGAATTCTCAGAGCCAGGAATAGAAAAATTCTAGAACAAAATGTTTGAATAAATTAGAAGGAACTTAAAAACTAATGTGAATATTTAGAAATTACTTATAAAACAGTACTTTTTGCTGGTAAGGAAAGTTACTTTTAGCTATTTTTCATGTTCTTTTTATTTCTTTTCTATGATACATGACTGTACATACCAAAGATATCTGCAACTTGCAAAATATCCCTTTCTAAATAGTTCTGCTAAAATATATTATTACAAGTTGACAAAATAAAAAATTTAAACGTGGCATACAGGGTAATAATCATTTCTAGAATTGTGTTCTTTGGAACAATGCCATCATTATTTACTCTGAGAATAAAAGGACTGCATGGTCAAATCTTTAAGAAATGCTATATATATATTGTCTTCTCAGAAATTTACAATGAGCTTTTTCCACATTAAAGTTCTGAGAAATTCCTCAGTAAAGACTTTGTATACTCTAATATTTCCCAAATTTATTTAAACTGGGAGACTTTTAAAAATTTAACATCTTGTGGAACAACTGTTTAAGGAAAGTATTTGGAGAAGTGCTACTGTTGAACCATAATATTTACATTGGTTACAACTCCAGACCTTTGAGAATTCCCAAATTCATAAAACTCAGAAATTAAGAAACTAAGAAACAGATGTTTGGGGATTAGCTATGATAGCTAAGTAACGTTCTCATCAAAGCCAACATCACAGCCCTAGAGGTTCAAATTCATGCTAGATGCTTTTATTACAAGCTCTGCATTTCTACACATTTGTCTCAGAGCAGCCAGATGGTGGTAAAGTCTTTATTCTCATTATAATTGACTATATCATAGACTTTTTTGTAGTCACTGATACATAGTTGGAACTGCAAGTGATAAATCTATGATGGCCAAAGATGAAAATCAAAGATGTAGCACAGGATAGCAGAGTAACTCAATAGCTGTACAACCTAGTTATTTAACATCTCTGTGCCTCGGTTTCCACATCTACAACTTGGGATAATAATAGTTTCTACCTTATAGAGTTCTTTAAAAAGTTAAATGAATTAATACTTGTTACGTTCTTAGAACAGTTCTTGCCATATAGGTAGCACTACTTAAGTGTTACTAAATTAAGTATAAAATAGTTTTCCTATCAGTCTTATGCCCTAACATGGATATGATCAATGTGGATTTTGTAAATTAAGGATGGCTCTTCTTTCTCCCAAGTATTACAGGAAGAGGGGGAGGAAGAAAAGGAGAAGTAGAAATAATACCTGCCTCACCTACTATAGCAGATGCATCAATTGTTCCTCATCCACAAATCAGAGAGGGTGATTATATTTTGCTGTTCATTGGATTTGGATTGTTGGTTTAAATGCGGGCTATCTTAGGACTGCCTCCAGCAGTAAGTACAGTAGGAATTCCTAGGAGCCATCTACAGAACTGGAATCAGAATCAGTGTGTGTGTGTGTGTGTGTGTGTCTGTCTCTCTGTGTGTGTGTGTGTGTGTGTGTGTGTGTGTGTGTGTGTGTGTGTGAGAAATGTCTGCTTTTCCAGTCTGTTCAGGTCTACTCTACCAGTTTGGCCATGTAATACAAAACTGAAAACCAATGCTTTCACTAATTAAGGACTCTTTCCTTCAGTAAAGCGGAGTCTCAGACAGTGTAAGGCCAGCAGAGCTGCTCCCTCCCACCTGGGCTGCAGTCTCCTAGCATCTTTCTGCTCAGCCCATGCTTGTTGCCCTGTGGTGACAGGGCACTGTTCTTCCTCTGAGTATCATGTTTACATTCCAGATCAGGAAGGGCAAAGGGCCAAAGGCCCATTCCAGAGGAGCTTGCTCCCCTTTTCAGGAAGTTCTCCTCGAAGCCCCACACTCTGCTCCTAAGCCACACTGCCACTGCTTACCCAGACCTGCAACGAAGGGTAGGAAATGCCCTCTTTTAGCTGTGCACATTTTTATGCCCACCAAAATTGGGGTAGGATTTTTGGTATACTCTATATTGCAGGCTTAAAGAAGTTATGCTTTCTCAAAACGCCTCTTTTTCTATGTAGTACTCTTGGACAAGACTGTTCTTTTCCACTTAACTATTTCAGAGACTTCTATGTCTTCAACATTCAGTTCAAGTTATCCATTCCTCTATGAAAGAATCCCACCTCACTCTGGCAGAATCAATCCCCTGCCACCCATTTCATATTCACAGCACTCTATGATAGCACCATTGGTAAACTATCTCAGTAAATAGAGGTCAGTTTGGAGGCCAAGATAGATGGTTTACGTCTGGAGGCCAACTACAGCAGTTGGCTCACAGTAACTGCTTAATAAATGATTATTGAATGAACGAATAAATGAATGAATGAATGAACACATGAATATACAAAAATTGGAATGAATAACTGAGTCTATGAATGAAAAGTGGAGCATTCATCTTTTGGGTGAAGTTGTGACTTCTCTTAGGCTCTGCTATCCTTTTTTACTCATCATTCAGAGAACAACATCTGGCATATATTTGGGAAGTTATTATATTATGAAACTATGTGGAAATAAGGAGGAAGACAGTAGAGAAAATGCCTAGTACACACACAAAAAAATAAATGAGCTCTTCTGGTTGAGTACTCATGTTTATTATCTTGATTGCTTCACCCCATGAAAGGCTTGGTTCAGAGTGAACTTTTAATAAATGCTGAATGAACGAGCATTGAATGAAAAGGAATAGAGAATACTCAAGGGTTAGCAGGCTGCTTTCATCTCTTAAAATTCTAAGCAGTATATTATTAGTGTCATTGTTCTGAGTGAATAATTTAAGGCTACAATAGATAAGTAATTAACCGTAACAATAATTATTGCTCACAATGATGCTATGTAGAAAGCTGGTATTTTTAACATCTTTTAAGATATATAGGGTAACCACATTGATCATTGATGCTTTAGCTTTGCCTTTTTATACCACACATATGGTATTTTACTTTATAGAACTGTAAGAAATAATTTTATAACTACATACGCCAAGGATTTAATTATGAGAACCAGTGTCCTCGTGAAGGAGTAAATTTTGTAAGGGGGAAAAATTCTTTCAGTGAAATAGAAGAGGTATTCTATCCAATTTGTATAATACAGATATTTATATTTTAAACATTAACATGATGGGTCTTTATTTTTTAAATTAAATATGGTTCAAGGCAGGAGAAGGCTGGGACTTGGCTTTTTTGTAAGATAATAGTGATGAAAGGTGGCTTTCCTTTAACACATCCATCACCAAAACCTGGGGATTCCAGCTCTTAGAGTGCCCAGTCCTCTGCAAAAGCAGGAGAAAGGAGGGTGGATAGGGAAAAAAAATCTTACCCTTTTCTTATGCTCAGTAGACATATGAAAAAAATGGAAATCAGAAGCAGAAAATTAAGTTTCCTCTCTTCCCCATGTTCAAGGAAAAGAGCAGCGAGGGCAAGAAAGAAGAAGGGTGCTCTTCCCTGGAGCCGACAGTGGAACACTGGGCAGGAGCTGCCTTGGTGATGGTCTCATAGGAAACAGATGGTGGGTCCCACTTTCCTGAGTTTAGAGTTTTTGAGCCACCTTCATTTTGTGCACCACAGATACTGAGTCCGGGATCACTGTCACCAGGCAAGAGAGGTTGGGGATTACCAGCCTGGCCAATGAACCAATGGAGGGTCCATCAGAGACCCAGCTACCCACGGGGCTGAAAAGATCAGGGAAAGGGACAAAAAAAAAAGGGGGCATATGGCATCATGCCTGAGAACTCCTGTCCTTTACCACCTCTGAGTCCCTCACCTCCCATCCACTGACTCTCCAAAGGACACAAACTAATGAAGAGTGTCATGTTACCTACCAAGAGACAGAACACTAGTTATATGCACTGTTCACAGTTTTGAATCATGCTAAATATACCAGTTTGGATTATTAATCCCCCTCCAAAATTAATCAGCAGGCAGGGTTCAGGAGCAATATTTCTCATTGTCTCTGAAGATCTAAATTCTACTGCAAATTAAATTTGCAGCCTTCTACCCACCCTACACATGTCACCCCCTCCAAACACAAAGGTTTACATAAGGCATTGCATTCAAGTTTAAAAACAGAAGAATATAAAAGCACAGGAAACAACACCAGATTTAAATTCCACTGGAAATAATCCTCGTCAGAAAACTTGTGCATGAACCCATAATGCAAAGGAAAGCAAACTCTGAGTCCTTCTGAGAATGACTGCTGAATTGTATGCAGACCTTTGTTATGAGTTAGATTTAGAATATCCACCTAGACCTCACAGAGAAAAGGCAACCATGTTGGAAGTAGGGCTGAGGAGGGGTCCCTGGGGATGTGGCCTTGGGATTATATATGGTCCTTCCTCCCCTTGATTTCTTTTCTCTTGCTTCTGGCCTCTATGATATAAGAGCAGAGCCCTTCTACCCTTTTCTCTCTGCCTCCAGCCACTATGCCCTGAGCTCTGCACATTTTATCTGGCCTAACATGGATGGAACCCCTGAAATATCCAGAACTGTGAGCAAATAAATCTCCTTCCTCTAAGTTGTTGTTGTCAGGTTTTTTGGGGTCACAGAACTAAGAATGCTGAGTGAAACAACTCTGAAGACTGAGAACACTAATACAACCACATATTGGAATTTACTTCACTTGGTAAGGAGAGGATACCATTGCTTTAGATTTTATAGGGCAGATACTTATGACAGGTGCTTTATTTTTTTGTCTTGTTTTCAATTTTAGAAGCGGCCAAAGGGACATTAAGCAGGAGTCGAATAGGAAGAGATTTTGATGGGAAAAACACATCTATCATCATATATTTGTTTATTTCTTCCTTTTTTTATTTCTTTGCAGTGCTGGGGATGGAACCCATGTTCCAAAAGTGTTCAGAAATGCTCACACATGTTCAGAAAGTGTTCTATCACCAGGCCACACCTCTAGCCCTCATTGTATATTTAAAACCACACTGTATATGGATGACATATGACATCCATATTTTGCATCCTTGAGGAATTAACAATCCAGCTAAAGAAATTTATTTAACAACACAAACTTGTAATAGTAGTAGTAAAAGGAAGTATGAACTCAAATGCTTAGTGTGTGTTAAGGAGTAGATGTAAAGTTATAAAGTTCAAAGGAGAGTTTGCTATCAGGAAAGACTCAAAAAATTATCCAGTAGTTTCATTCAAAGAAAATCATAGAGAGGCATGGTGTAGCTGTGCATAGACAGTCTAGGCTGATTCAGTGCCATAATTGGGAAGAGTAGAAGGTAACAGAAGGTAAGTAGATGTGGGTTAACCTGGTTCTAAAAAATCAGAAAGATGAGTTAATTCTTTTGGGGATAAATATCAAAGATTTGGTGTAGGTTCTTGAGCAAAGGAGAGGAACCGGGAATAGAATTTTAGGTACATTTCTCCATGTCAAGGATGGAATGAGGGGAAAGGGGCAGATGACTAGCAAGAAAATTAGGAGGATGCTGAGAAACTCAGTGTGGTAGTGGAGGCAGAAACAGTAGAAAAGAAGGTAGGAAACTTATGCAAATAAAAATAAAGAATTGACAGAACCTAATGAAAGAAAGATTAAATAGGATGGCTGCTAGTTCTGATTTCTTCAGGACTGTCCAGTTTGTATTTGCTGTACCAATATAATTATCGATAGCACTCCTTTTACTTGTATGATAAATTATATAGTAACCTTATATATAGATTGGAGAATAGCTCCTAGCCCAGGCAGCTGTGATGATGAAACTGCCTTGCAGCACCTCCAATAAATATAGGGAAGATGGTCATCCAGCACAGGGAAGAATTTTGTTTTGGAGCTGATTAGAGGGAGGCATAGTATAAATGCCCAACAGACTGTTGAGATAAAGACCAACAGATGGACATTCCAGAAACTGATTTTGCAGTAATTTGCATTTGTCTTTTGTAAAAGGCAGTTTGTACCAAACTTCACATTTTGATTTTGAACATGAGGTGAAGAAGTGAACAAGGACATTGAGGACTTCCAGCACAATCTACCACAAGACAGTATGTCATTCAAGGGTGGCAGGGTAAGGGGTGGGCAAGATTTAGGGAGCGTTTTTAGTAAAGGTTTGGCTGAAGGAGTCCCACACGTTCCTCAACCTAACACTGCAGCCCACTTTCCACTACTCTTCTCCTTCGCAGATATTCAATTACATCGGCACTAATTACCACCTAGACTGCCTGGTAGTGATGCTGAGTGCCCCCTTACTCCTTGCCCTCATGTCTCTTACCACAACCTCATCCCCCACCTCCCACCCCATCTCCTGAAAGCCTTTGCCTAGCTTCTCCCCCTGCCCATTTCCTACTCGTGCCTTAATGTCATTTAATTTCTAACCTCCCCATGAAGCCTTCTCAACCATATCAATGCACATGCGCTCTATAGCCATAACACGTGCCGTCTTTACTGCTAATGTGATTCTAATTTAGTGTGTGTGTGTGTGTGTGTGTGTGTGTGTGTGTGTGTTAGTTACTGGGGATCGAACCCAGGGGCATTCTACCTCTGAGCTACACCCTCAGCCATATTTTATATTTTATTTTGGAACAGGGTCTTACTTAATTGCTAAAGTTTCGCTAAGTTGCTGAGACTGGCCTTGAACCTGTGATCCTCTTGTCTTAGCCTCCCAAGATCCATGAGTACAGGCATGGGCTACTAACCCCAGCTTCTTATTTAATCTTAATTTGCATTATGTCACTGATCTTTCTGTAGTCTTGTATGCCCTGTAATTCTTTATTCAACTACTCTATTATTTAACTCTATATGTACATATTTAATCTCCTCTGGTTATGGGCACTCTGATCACAGGGCTGCCATGTTTCTCTGTAGTCGATAGCTCTTAACTTGGTGCTATTTCATATTTCTCAAAAACAAAACAAACCATTTTAATGATTTATATGTTGGTAAGTGAACTCAAGTTGTAATATTATTGAGTATTATATACTCAACTTGTATATAATATCAAGTTGTAATATTATCAGAATGTTATTTTAACTTTTATTATAAATGATGTCAATTATATCCCTTACCATCCTTATTAAAATCATAATAATATTGTTTTTAAGATATTTGACATAAAATATGGATTCCTTCACTTATTTGGAAGACATTTTTACAGAAAATAGAATAATATCATCTACATTTAAAAATCATATTTATTTAACCTGCATTTGATGTCATATAATACATTACAGTGAAGGAAACAGAAAACATTCAACTTTCAAATTTAGGGCTTATTTTTCACCAAATTAATTAAGATGCTAACTGATTCACATTTCCAAGGTGGCAATGGTACTGTGTCAGACTGTAATTTCTTTCCTATTTCTCTTGATTGTATCAATGAGGATTAATTTCTTGATCATTGGACAAATGCACAATCCTTGTCTCTCTCCCAAGTCTACTGCTGCTACAACTGAATTTACCATGAGCAGCCGCACATCCTATGTCACCTAGAATGGCACCTCTTATACTAACATGGGAGGTGTAAAAAAAGGATTGCTTCCAGTTTTACTGAAAAATTCTACTTGAAGATGAAGGTTTATAATGAATCCAGATTTGGATGATAATATGCACGAGGCATGTGGTTTGGAAATGTACTATAATGAAATCCCAGTGCATTTTCAAAGGTATCTCTCAAATTCTGGACGTAGGTGTTTCTTGCATCATCTGTTTAATCCGAGCTTCAGAATATAGACTGGGAGACAGCCAGTGTAGACTGATCAAGAAGCTAACCTTCATTAGCTTCAACAACAGCTCCCATAAGGGAAGGTGTAATTTACTGAACATCCATCCATCTCTACCTCTAGAAACATGAGTAATGTTCTTTTATTTTTAATTTGTACTTAGTCTGTATGTTAAAAAGCCTGTGTAAGTAGCTGGGAATTAAGTGAGTAGACACCTTATGCTTGAAATTCAAATAGTGGCATGGGAAAATATTTTTACTGTAATAAATGCATCTCTGATGTCTTTAGGGGAAATTGAATAGTATTTTATTGACTAAGATCAAACAATCTCTAATTACCACCCAGAGGCACACAGGAAAATTGCAGCAAGTAGAGGCAGCCTTAGGTTGCATCACACAGGCAGGCACTATTTTGGTATATGCCCAGGCATTTCCTTGAGGAACTTACATAAGCTCCTCAAGGAATGGCCTGGGCCCCTGCCAGAATAGTATTTGCCAGAAAACCCATCACTGCAGGGCATTGTATGGCAAGGTCTTAGTTACCCTTTTCTGTCATCTCTGAGTTTGTTTCTTATTATATTTAGGTTCTTTGACAAGCCTCAAATAACTAGAAGGCAGAAAACTAGACAGTTCTGGTTGATTTAAATACATAATTTTTATTCTTTCCAATTTTGTATAAGATATTTATAAAATCTGTCAATCCATTATCTACATTAGTGATTACAATATCCTGAATGCATGTAATTCTTTCTGGCATCTGATCCTCCTGCATGGAACCAATCAAGATGTTCCCTGCCTGCTGGATAGAATGCACAAGTCTTACGTTGGGAGGAAAGAGTCATCCTTCAGGAACTGACTCCAGACTACATTTCCTACTCCCCACTTCAGGGCCTAAATTCCAGCCTTATAAAATTACCTTCAATCCTGAGTGTGCCATGTGTCTTTCACACCCCTGTGACTTTGACTATGGGGTCAGTGATTTTTCAGATACAGATTTTATTGTTTCACTTCTCTGTCTTAAATCCTTCAATGACTTCACCTGACCTGGCCCTGCCTACCTCTTCAGCCCCCACCTTGGGTTGTTCCCATCCCTATTGTTGAACTCCAAACTCGGCTCACCTGTATACACAGCTGATTATCTCTTAGAACATTAGATACGGCATTGCCTTTGCCTCTTAATGTTCTTTCTTTTCTATATTCTGCTTAGGGCAGTTGATTCTCCTATAATCCTCTATGCTTTATCTTAACTGTCACTTCTTCAGGGAAGTATCTCTTCTTCCCCCTTTACTCCACCCCCAAGTGAAATCCCCTTACTAAATATTTTCATTGCACTTTTAAAAGACAAATTATTTATACTTAACTTTTCAAATTCCCCATTTGAATAAAACATGTACAAGGGCAGAAATCTTATCTATTTTTGCTCACTCTTGTACATCAGCACATAGCATACTGACTGGCCCATAGTAACTTTTTATTAAGAACTCAGTGAGTGAAGGTGAAATGAAACCTTTTATTTTTCTTATTCTTAATTGTTCTAACAGAGAACAGACTGATAATATATGAAGTGAAATACATGAATTTACTACTATAGTTGGATGCTTCAACTCCCCTCTATTAGAAATGGACTGATCCAGCAGGCAGAAATCCAGTAAGGACATGGTTGACTTTAATACCACCATCAATCAACTGGATATACCCAACCTCACATGGAACACTCTCAAAGATAGACCTCATTCTTGGCCATAAAACATACCTTAGCAAATTTAAAAGACCAAAAGTCATTCAATTTCTGTTTTTAGACAAAAATTAAAATAAAGCAGAAATCAATAACAGAAAGATAGCAGAGCAATACCAAAATACTTGTAGATTAAATAACACACCTCTAAATAAAACATGAGTCAAAGAAAAAAAATTTCAGAAGTTACACATTATTTTGGATTAAGTGAAAATGAAAACAGCCTATCAAATGTAAATGGAAACAGTAAATGCAGTGCTTAGAGGGAAATTTATTCCTTTTTCTGTTTTCTTTGTACTTTTACTGGTGCATTGTAATTATACATCACAGTGAGGTTCAAAGTGACAAACATACATGCACACAGCACTTGGTGTATTTCCCTCTGCATTGCATCCCATTCCCTCCTTCTCCCTTCCCGTACATGTTAGTGAGATCAGCAGTGATGCCTTCATATGTGGTCAAAGCATCATCTGAACTGTTTCCTTCCTTAGTCCTCCTTTTCCTCCTCCCCACATTCCTCACCCAATCCCCTTCCACTATTCTACTTATCTCTTTCCATAATAGTAAGTGCATATAATAGAACAGAATAAAGATCTAAAATCAATTTTAGGCCATATTAGAAGACTGGAAAAACAAGAGCAAATTTAATTCAAAGTGAAGAGGAAAAAAAAGTAATAAAGATTAGAACACAAATCAGTGAAATTGAAAACAGGAAATCAATAGAGAAAGTTAATGAAACACAAAGCTGGTTCTTTGAAAAGATAAGCCTCTAGTCAGGCTAAGAAAACAATAGAGAGGACACAAATTACTAATATCAGAAATGAAAGAGAGTAGATCATTACAGATTCCACAGATGTTACAAAGGTAACAAAAGAATTCAATGAACATATGAATCCTATGTTCTTATGAACTTGATTAACTTATATGAAATGAGCTCATTCTTTGAAAGATAATTTTGGGTTGGTGATGATTTCTTGGATGCGCCAAAGGCATATCCATGAAAAGGATTGATCAACTGGACTTTTTTCAAAATTAAAAAATGTTTACTCCATGCAAGGTACTTTCATTAGAATGAAGAGAAGTCACAAACCAGGATAAAATATTTTCAGATGTGTCTAATGACGAAGGATTGTTATCTAAACTATAGAAAAAAAAACTCTTACACCTAAAAAATAAACACAATCTGATTTTTTATTTTTTTCAATCTGATTTTTTTAAAAAATGGCCCAAAACATAGAGATACTCAGCAAAGAAGATACATAGATAGAAAATAAGCATAATCCACATGACATGCTGTTACGTTCTATGTAATATTCCATTAGGAAAATGCAAATTAAAACAATGAGGTACCATTATGAACCTCTCAGAATGGCAAAAATCCAGAGTACAACAGCAAATGCTGAACTGTGGGTGGAAACAAATGCCAAGTGGCACAGCCTCTTTGAAAGACAATTTGGTGGTTTCTTACGAAACAAAACATATTCTTACCATGTGGTCCAACAATCACATTACTTGCTACTTACCCAAAGGTGTTAAAAGTTTATATCTACACAAAAACCTGGACACGGATGCTGATAGCAGCTTTATTCGTAATTGCCAAAACATAGAAGGACCAAGATGTTCTTCAGTAGGTAAATGGATAAATAAGCTGTGGCATGTCCATACAATGGAACGTTATTGAGTGCTATCGAGAAATGAGCTATCAAGCCATGAAAAGACATGGAGGAAATATAAATGTTTATTACTAAGTAAAAGTAGCCAATCTTAAAATGCTAATACTATGATTCCAATTATGTGACACTCCAGAAATGACAAAGCTGTTGAGAAAGTAAAAGTATCAGTGGTTACAGGGGCTGAGGGTAGGGAGTGATGAATGGGGGAACATACAGGATTTGGGGGGCAGTAAAACAACTCTGTGTGACATTATAATGGTGGGTATATATCACTATACATTGATCTAAATCCATAGAATATAAAATGCTGAGAGTGACTATTGATATATACTATGGACTCAGGATGATAATGATGTATCAGTGTAGGGTCATCAATTGCAATACACACACTGCTCTGATAGGAGTGTGGATAATGGGGAAGATTATATACATATGTGGGTCCAGAGGGTATATAGGAAATCTCTGTACCATCCCTTTAATTTTGCTATGAACATACAACTGCTATAAAAATAAATCTAGCCGGGCGTGGTGGCGCACACTTGTAATCCCAGTATTTGGGAGGCGGAGACCGGAGGATCCGGGTTCATGGCCAGCTTCAGCTACTTAGGAGGCCCTCCACAACTTCGTGAGACCCGGTTTCAAAATAAAGTATAAAAAAAATAGGGCCGGGGGTGTAGCTCGGAGGTAGAACGCCCCTGGGTTCAATCCCCAGTACCGCAAAAGAAACCCCCAAAATAAATCTATTTTTAAAAAGAATAAGAGCAGGGTATGGTGGCATGTGCCTATAATCTCAGTGCTTGGGAGGCTGAGACAGGAGGAACACAGGTTTGAAACCAGCCTCAGCAACTTAGTGAGGCTTTCAGCAACCTAGTGAGGTCCTGTTTCAAAACAAAAATAAAATAAAATGGGCCAGGGGTATAGCTCAGAGGTAGAATGTCTCTAGGGGTTCACTCCCCAGTACCACAAGAGAAGGAGAAGAAGAAGGAGGAGGAGGAGGAAGAGGAGGGTGAGGAGGAGGAGGAGGAGGAAGAGGAGGAGGAGGAGGGAGGTTATGTTCCTTAAGAGCTACCAGCCTCACAGCAAAAGTAGACATTCAAATAATTCACAAATGATAGCTAACCTTTTGAAAACAATTACTATGTGGCAGGCACTATTCTAAGCACTTTAAAATCATTACTTCCATCTTCACCATTGGGCTAGGATGATGGCATTTTCATCCTTATAGTGAAGATGAGAAAACTTAGAGAAGTTAAGTGGCCATCTATGGCTAAATAACTTATGAGAAGCTTCAGTGCTGAGGTCTAAACCCAAAGAGTCTGGC
This sequence comes from Glis glis, assembly GCA_004027185.1. NCBI lineage: Eukaryota > Metazoa > Chordata > Mammalia > Rodentia > Gliridae > Glis > Glis glis. The sequence goes on along the minus strand of PVJS01016578.1, from coordinate 21,449 downwards.
TCCAGAGTCCCTGCCCTTTAGTATCATACTCTAAGACCTTATCTTTCACACCCGAGTGTGACACATAAAATAACAGATGCATGCAAAAGTTTATAAAATACTAAGGGGAGGAAATAGTAATTTTGTTGAGAATGTAGTGATTAAATGATGCTTAAAAGAGGAGACAACACCTGCAGCTGATCACAGTACATGCTCTCTCCCACCTTCTACAAGCTACATAGAGCTGGGGTCCAGTTACTTAATTCTTTCCATATCAATTTTTATCTTCAAAATAAGGACAATAAAGCCCACATCATAGGTTTCTTCATATTGTGAAGATTTAAGTCACACAATACCTATCAATGTGTTTTTCTCAAATGGCTGCAAGAATGTTCCTGATTTCACAGGTGCCATTATGACCTTACCACTCCTCTGGAGGTAGAGTCTACATCTCTCCCCTTGAACCTGGACAGGCTTTTAGGACTGCTTCAGCAAACAGAACATGGGGGAAGTGGTGCTATATGCCTTCTGATGCAAGGCATAAAAATAGCTGACTTTTAGCTGGCTCTCTCTTGAAATGCTTGATCTTGAAACCCAGCCATTGAGTTGCCAGGAAGCCCAGGCCAGATGGAGACTCTCACAAAAGGAGGAAGACTCCTGGTCTTCACCCAGGCCAACAATTACTTCCCAGCATGTGAGTGAACCATCTTGAAAGCAGATGCTTCAGACCTCAATGGAGTTGATACCGGGTGGAGCAGAGCCCTGCCCGAATTGCAGATTCATGGTCAAAATAAATGACCTTTGTTGATTTAAATCATTAAGTTTTGATATGAAACAAATGGTAACTGGAACGTATTTAAACCAGACAATGCCTAGAAAATTCTTAATATAGTGTGTGACATGATAGATGTTTAATTAAAGGTGGCTACTATACTCGAAATGTTACAAATCTAAGGTTAAGATCATAATTTTGGGAATCAGACTGCCTGGCTTTAAAGCCTAGAGTTGCTACTTTCTAGCTATATAACTTAAAGCAAAGTACTTTACCTCTCTATGCCTGTTTCTCATTTCAAATGGGGATAATTGCACATTTCACCAGGTGGCTGTCAGAATTAGATGAGTTAAAAGTTCGCCATGTGGACCACGATCTTCATCATGACCAAGCCTTTGCAGTAGGGATTCTTCCATCTCACTACTGCTTCACTTAGGTCACAGGTTAGCCAGCCCATCCTCTAGGAAACTTATGACCTCCCATGTTGAGACATGCCTCTATAGGCCTGTGTGCTGATCCCTTGCTGACACTTACTTGTATTTGGTATGACTTTTGTCACACCCAACTCCTCTGCAGGTATCTCTGTATGTGCCCAGACAACAGCCCATAGCCCTGTCACTGCCCCTGAAGCCCTGGATCTGTTATAAACTCAAGGCTGCTAAGTGAGAGAGAAGGGCTTTCTCCTAGCCTCTCCTTTTTTTTTTAAATTGGTTTTGTTTCCTTCTTTTCTCCCCCCCCCCTTCTTTCTTTTTTCTGTCTTTCATCATGCACTGTCTTGAAGAGGACCTGAAGCAATGCTGCTTATGACTCAGCACTATACCAAGATTGTAAGACCTGGTCCTTTCAGGTTAAACATTCACATATGAGAACTAGATACAAGTCCATGGCAGACAACCAGAATGAGCAAATACCCCACTGTCTTCAGAGTCACCTCTCTTCTCTGACCGCCAAAGCTCTGCTACTGCCTTAAACTTGTTCTCCAGACTCTCTGCTCAAGATGAATTAACTCTGAAGGGCTTTGCAAATCCTTCATGGAAACAGATTTCTGGGGAACCCATCCCATCTTTTCAATGCTAAAGGCCAACCTACTCTCAATCTCTGCAATAGGCACATCGTAAGTTAATGCTGGACTTTCCATTGTATTAACAAATGAGAAAAGAAAAAAAAATCCCCTATATAGTCTATGAGTGCATGCATGTGTGCGTGCGTGTGTGTGTGTGTGTGTGTGTGTGTGTGTGTTTCATACATTCCCCTAAGGTTGGGATACTTTTTAATTTCTTACATTGTGATAAAAAATCTATTCTTGCTTTGGAGCTCATTTAAATGCAGCCTCATGTGCAGGAGGTACATAAGTCAGTGGCACAAAGACATGAAAAGAAAAGTTGGCACAAGAGCATACAAAGACATCAGAAAGTGTGAATATACTGCCCAGAATGGTTCTAATAAAAGTCAGGAAATGGTTCTCAAGGTAACAAAAGTTCAAAATTAGTTAGTGGGGCTTTTGAGATCTTAATATGTTATATAGCCCTCCAGTTTGCTAAAAAAATCTCTTCTGTTTTCTGGCATTTGAATGCAAATTGTTCCTGGATTTATCGCATTTTAAAAATCCAGCTAAAAGTCATAAAGAAAAGTAGCACAAAATTGGTGCGGTGAATATTAAATATCAGGATAGCTCTCCATACAACCCATATTTATTCTCACCCTCCTTGGCCCTGACTCCACTCAGATCCATTCATTTGTGCATTCAAGAAATTTTTATTGAAGACTCACCTTGTGCAAGTAAAAAATAAAAAGAAATCACAGTTAACTCATGTTGAAAAAATAACTGAAATGCAGTGAAGTGTAACAATCAATGAATATAGAAGATATATCAGAGGAAAAATAATAAGATAGTTGCACATAATGAGCACTTTTTATGTGCCAGGCACTATTCTAAATATTTTATTGTCTTAACTATTTTAATGCTCATAGAAAACCTATGAGATAAGTACTTTTTTGTCTCTATTATGTAAGCGAGGAAATCAAAGTACAGAGAAGTCAAATTACATATGCAAAATTTAAAAGTATATTTTCTGCTGTGTGTTTTGGGTGGTAGTCAAGGTAAGTGGTTTGCTCTGAGAATATTTTTCCAAGGGAGGGAAACTTCAGTAGCCCATTGGAGAGACAAGAGTAGAGTAGCATTCAGCAAACTTTTTCTATAAAAGGCCAGATGATAAATACTTTATATTTGAGGGCTGAATGGTCTCTGTTGCAACTCAGCTCTGTCATTTCAGTGCAAAAGCAGCCACAGGCATACGTAAACAAATGAGCAGGGCTGTGTTCTAAAATGCTGCATTCATGGCCACTGAAATTTCTATTTAATATTCATGTATCACAGAACATTAGTATTCTTTATTTCATCTTCTAAAAAAATATAAAATCCATGAGCAGGCAGAGGGGTGGATTTGGATCAAGACTATAGTTTGCTGTCCTCTGCTTAGAGAATACAATGTGAGTTCCATGAAAGGATGAGTGGCTGTTGTCCAGATAGACACAGGCAATCTAGGTGAAGGAAATAGCATCTGGCACAGACGTAAGTAGATGATCAGACACGACCCCTTTGAAGAGCCATAAACAGTATCATTGGCACTTGGAGGGGGTGGAAAACACACAAAGGGAACGGAAGGATCCTGTGCATGATGCTGGGAGTTTGACCTTTACTGTGTGGGCAGTGGGGAACCATTGTGGAATTCATGGCATGGTGAGGTTTACACTTTGGAAAGGTCTCCCTAGCAGCAAGGTGAGAAATTGACAAAAGGAGTCCAAGAGAGACAGAAAGAAAACACTTAAACAATTTCAGTAGTTCAGCCAAAGACCACACAGATGCCAGCTGCTCCTCTGTTAGTTTCATGGAATTCTGTTTTCTCCACACATGTGGTAGCCTTTCCTGACTCAGGACCTTTGCAGATGGTACTCCTGTTTCTGGAATTTTTTTTTCTTCTCTTTCATCACTTAACCCTTTTTTATCCATTTGTCTTCAGTTTTAATGTTACTTCTGGAAAGTCTTCCTGGACCTCTCAGGTCAGGATTCACAGCTTTGTGATATACAGTATGACTTGTCCTTCTCTGTAGTAGTGATCACACCCAGACTATTTGACCAATGTCTGCTTCCTGTGCTAGACCATAAGCCACATGTCCACCACCGGACCCCAGCCCTAGCATGGTGCCGACTTCAGAGTAGATGCTCAGTGAGTATTTGCAGGGGACTTGAGGTTAAAAGAGAGGTCATTTACCAAGCAGAGTTGACCTGGACTTTATGACTGAATGGTTGAAATGAGGGATAAGGTTAAATAAAATTCCTAGGTTTGGGTAACAAAATAGTCAGTGGGATAAGGAGACAGAATAGAGGATGGAAGTCAGACTTGAGGCAGTTATAGAAATGTTGATTTTGAAGTGCTGATGTCTACTTTCCACTCTACTGGGATGATCATTTACATTTGAATTAGCGTTTGTAATAACCTATGCCCTGATAATCCTGGTTCCTGTTTCTTTTTTTTTGTGTGTGTGGTACCGGGGATTGAACCCAGGGGTGTTCTACCTCCGCGCTACACCCCCGGCCCTATTTTTTTTATACTTTAGTTTGAAACTGGGTCTCACGAAGTTGCAGAGGGCCTCACTAAGTAGAGAGAGAGAGAGAGACAGAGACAGAGACAGAGAGAGAGCTGAGGCTGGCTGCGAACCCAGATCCTCCGGTCTCTGCCTCCCAAAGTACTGGGATTACAAGCGTGCACCACCATGCCCGGTGCCTGGCTCCTGTTTCAAACTCTTCTCATTCAACAAGTGGTAAGAATCAGGGCTCCCTTCCCAAACCACTAGAACGTAAATGAAAAGTCGTATTTTCTCTCTTGGTGAATTTCTCCTTACTTTCCCCCTATTTCCTGTGATTCCCAGCAGGAGTTTCCCCTGATCAGGTCGCCACCTCGTTTTCACTGTTCTCTTTCCTGTTTTCACCTGTTCCACCACACTGTCTGGAATTTTCCTTTTTTAGCAAACCGAAAGCTTTTCTTCCTCCAAATGGGCCAGTTTAATTTCCATCTCTTCCCTGATGCCTCCTTGGGCAGATCAAATACACCCTGCTCCCTCTTCCTGGAATTGTCTTCACTCATATGCAGCATCACTCTGACAATAGTAAGGCCTTCCTCTTGGGGAGAGTGTGAATCAGCCTCTCATCTGATTTCACGTCATCTGGGCAACAGCCCTCCCAAGACTGTTATTTGAATTTTTTAAAACATAATGACTCTGAAAGTTAGAAAATTTTATTTTGACTTTTCAAAGACTCAAAATTGGTAAATAGTGGCCCCACATCTGACACTCTACAATGCCCAGACTATGTTATAATGGAAGGAAATGTTTCTTAATTTAGGCTAATTAGATATAAGGTGGTCTCACTACAAATTATTTCTCATAGAATCAGTATAATAGGCCAGGCATGGTGGCATATGCTTGTAATCCCAGTACTTGGGAGGCTGAGACGGGAGGATCCGGGTTCGGAGCCAGCCTCAGCTACTTAGTGAGGCCCTCTGCAACTTAGCAAGGCCCTATTTCAAAATAAAGAATAAAAAATAGGGCTGGGGGTGTAGTTTGGAGGTAGAATGCCCCTGAGTTCAATCCCCGGTACCCCCCTCAAAAAAAGAATCAGTATAATAGAATGGGCTTTGGGCTAGAAAGCCCAGGATTTGGATCTCTGTTTCCCAGGTGAGCCATCTTGGTGGAAGTCACGGGACCTTCCTTCCTCAGCTCCTGTTTCCTTGCCTGAAAAATGAGAACCCAGATGGTTTCAAGGAAACCCCTGGGGTGGTTATACGGTAACACTTTAAAAATGTGCAGCAATAGGCATTATGCAAGTATTGTGGTTTTTATTGAAAGAGCCCTTAAATAGAATTTCAATAAAAGGCTTAAAACTTCATAGATAATATGAAGCTGAAGAGAATATGAAGTTGTCAGCTCAAGAATTCACCAAAGAAGGTAATTTAGTTATGTATTGAGAATTAGCAATGTGCGTAGGAATAAGCTGGACGCAGTGGATGATTCTTAAAAACATTAATGTCCATGGCTTATGCTCTCAAGAAAATTCCTTTCCTAAGTCACATACTGTATATGTACATACATACATATACACAACATATATAAAGTCTTATGTGTTTTATATATACATATATATAATTCTCAATTCCGTACCTCGCCAATTTTCAACTTTTTGCTCTCTTGCACCTAGTAATGAATTGATTATATATTTAATATGTATTCCTTTTTGATGTGTTGTCATCCTGGATTCATCATTGTAGTTCCAGTATCTAATGTATAAATTTGCATATCAATAATTAATTAATGTGGAAGGAAGGAAAGAAGGAATGGAGGCAGGGAGGGAGGGACAGCAAGAGAGAGAAAGAATACTTCTCACTGTATGAATGCTTGATTTCCCCTTGAAGAATCTTCACAGCTAAGGACAATTTTCAAATTCCACAGTGATCATCTATCTGCAGGTCTTCCTCCTCCGGTCCACATCGATTCTACCCCAGATCAGGTTCTTTCCTGTGACTTGCTTCTAGTTCCTCTCTTCATCCAGCCCATAGCCTTGCAGATATATCACCTGAAATTAATGGCCCAGATCTTTAATCAAAAGTCAAATATAAAAATATTAAACAAAGAAATCATAGGAAATGCCATACTAGCTAGTGAAATTTCAAGACACGTTTCCCTGACTTGTGAAGACTTTTCAGTAAAACTTGCAGACAACCCCCAAACATGTGATCTAGTAAAAGGAAGTGAGCTGTGGCATCAAAAGGTTTTGATTTGGAAAAACCCTTCCCTGTTTAAAAGATCTGTGGCTTTAGGTATGTCGCTCAATGTCTATGAGTTTTAGTGTCTCATTTATAAAATAGGGGTAATAGTGTCTACTCTAAGAGATTTGGGGGGGATGTTAGAAATGATGTACATAAAACATTTAGAATAATACCTGGCCCATATACAGTGGGAGGAAATAAAAGATATATAATATGCATGACATTTTGTCAAATGAATAATATGGATATACAGTAATAGGTTACTTAGTAATTTAGAAGACAGACATATAATTAGCTAATAGCAGTGCCTGAGAATATAGGAAGAACAAAGTAAATACTGATCAATTGATTCAATAGTAGATAGAGAATGCATTTTCAAAGCACATGAAATGATTAGTAAATATTATTTGATGAGGATACACCTGTTGGCCATATTTTCACATGTGATTCATTCCACTGGTGGGGAAAGGAAGTAGTGACACACTGTGACATGGAACATGCCCAATCACACTATTAAACATGCTGGTCTGGGGATCTTGGCAAAATGCTACAAACAGCCAAACCTAGTGAATAACAGCAAAAATACATTCTTGAGAAATGAGCATTATTCTGTAGATCAAATTGAGCTACTGTAAAATAGCACAAATTCTGTGATGCATGAACATTGTAAGGCTTGATGAAAACCAAGACAGGAGTAAGCACAGGCATGCTGGAAAGTGCCAGAATTCATGAGGTGCATGAACACTATGCAAGGTAGAAGGGAAAAGAGTCACTTTACTCTTGGAAGTGCCTCTAACACCCCAGAAAGAGGAACTCACATTTTCTACGTGTCTGTTCAGTGTGTAGATTCATTTTATCACTGACTTCTTGAACGCAACCTGAAAAACAGTGACTGTGAATTCAATACATTCCAGAAATCATCCTTTATTCATAAAATTACATTAATAAAAACACCCCAAGGAATTCTTAAAACATTTCTCTTCTCCCCCAGATGATGGGCCTTTTAAACTCTGGATAATAGTCTTTTTCTTCCCTGCATTTAGAAAGGGGAGGCTGCCCTTGTGTGCAAGTGTGCCTGCCCGTGAGTGTTGGCCTCATGTCCCTGCCACTTGTGCGTGTTGGTTTTCGTTTGGCCGGCTGCCTGTGCTCCCTGGGATTCTTCCATATCACATCACAAGTTATAAGACAGCTGAGCTTAAGACCCTGGTCCTTAACTGGAAGCCTAAACCTTTCAGGGCTCTTTTTGTTACTCTGAACAGGGCAGGATTACAGAAATGGAATAAAAACGATCTTGTTGCACACATTGGCTGCACTCCTTTGGCTTTGTTGCAGAGCCCTTTAAATCCAACCATAGGATGTCAGTGAACTGAGCATCTAAACATATTCGTGAGGGCCAAGGCTCAGGCCACCTGAAAGTATCTGATATCTCTCTTTGGCGAGTTTACACATTTTCTTACAAAGGCAGCTACTTTTAAGTCCTTGTACTATACAATGAGTTCGTGTAAGGACAAACACTCCTTAATATTACACCTTTCGGAGACTTCAAAGGCTGGATATTCTTACCTTGTTCATAGGACCGATGGTATCAAGTGTTGTTCTAAGACTGATCTGTATTTATGTAAACCCTGGTTGTTATAACTTACATGCTTAAACCAATGTTGGAATTTTTCCCTCTGAGCTACAGCACTATGACCTGCCATGCTATATTGAGACATAAAGAATCTATAGTCCTATTAGAAGCTTGGAATGTATGCTCAATAATGTCATTTTCCTGGGAGCCTCAAAGGTTTATCTAAGCTCTACCAATTGGTTTGCAATGTCTACCTCTCTCTTTTTCCTTCCCTTTCTTCCATCCTCAACTCAAATATGACTCTCACATTGAATTACAGTCAAGAATGTTTGCTTTAAAAAATGGTTTCAATTTTTTCCTTTCCCCCCAAAAATGTTACATGTGTGCATCCCTATTCTAATATATCTTTTTAGGTTTATGGGGAAGAGTAAGACAAAAAAAATCTCTGAATTGAGGAACTAAGAATCTTGGGGAGGATGGAAAAAAAGAAAAGAAAAAGAAACAGGGAAGTCACTCACCAGAAACTTCTTTAGGACAGAACTTGTTGATCACACTAGAAATCAAGCAGTAGTCAAGGTCCCTGCCATTATTCCTGTGACTGTCCTTTGCCGATGGCCAAGTCATTCTAGGAAGAGGCAGATAACTTGTCCCAGTTTTATCACCATCTGAGAAAGTTGTCATTATGAGATCGTTTGTTGGGTGCTGGAGCCAAAACATGAAGGAAAATCATGGAAATATTAAATTTAAAAAATGAAAAGCTTTCCAGGAATTGAAAGTATCTGCTTATAACCACAAATGTTATTTCCTGCCTTGGAAGTAGAATAAAGCAAACAAATTTATCATAAAATAATAATACTTAGCAATAATTGTAATAATGAGAGCAGGGGGAGGTCTAGCTCAGTGGTAGAGTACTTGACTAGTAAGCTCAAAGCCCTGGGTTTAATCCCCAGCACCACGTAATAATAATAATAATAATAATAATAATAATAACAACAATAATAATAATGATTATGATGGCACTTAATAAAACTTCAGTGGTTACCTTTTGCCAGTTACTGTGCTAAATTTAATCCTTACCTCAACCCTAAGATATATCTCCATTTTACGGATGGGAAAACTACATGATTGAACAGCAAATTAATAGTACTGGTAGTTAAAGAAACAGCAACAAAGATAGCAATAGTAAACATTATTTTAAGATTTCACATGTTACACTTAGTTTAGTCCTCTGTCACAAGCCAATCCAATAAGATAGGCTCTAGAATTAGAAACTTTACACATGAGGAAATCAAGGCATAGAGAGGTTCATTAAATTTTTCATCATACTCAACAAATACTAGTGCTGGGATTTGGACTCAGTCACTGTGGCTCAGGATCAAGACCACTGAACATTGTGCTCTGCCATCTCCTCAGAAGCAAAGTGTAAGTAAATGTAGATTTTGTCCATCAATCCCCAGCTCATAAAAGCCTCTCATGTACTCTGTTGCAATGATGGAACTCAGATGATGTTCAGATGAATATGACAATGTATTCCTGGGTGTCCAAGATTGTCAAACATAAGCCAGTCAACTAAAGAAACCAACACACCCTGTTTTGCTCAGGACTTTGCCAGTTCCAGCTCTGATAGTTCCACATCCCAGGAAACCCTTCAGTTTTGAATAAACCAGGATGGTCAGCAATGGCAGTGTGAACTATGAACATTGTCTAACAGCTATTGCCCACCCCACCCCAATATCAATTACAATGAGAATTTACCAAGCACAGAATTAAACACCCATCATAGGAAGCATAACAAACACACTCTACCCTGAAAGTTTTAACATTTATCAACTTTGTGACTTCCAACCAAAGTTTTATTCCCAGGAAGGGCTCAATAAAACTGGGCTGAAATTAAGGAATTCATTGTGGCTAAGAAAGAAATACATCATGATTACTATTCAATTCTTCCTGGTTCTTTCCTTCTCTACCTTACTCTTCAAAAGCCAGCCCCCAGCTGACCTGGGAAGACAGGCCAGCTCCTCTACCCTGTGACCTTCACTAAGAGTGCCAGCCCAGAGTTGACTAGAACCTTCGGCCCAGGCATCCAGAGACTGCCCTTTTATCCTTGGACTGTGTATGAAAATAGCACCTCCAGTTAAGGTTTTATGTTCCCCAGGTGCTAAGAGAATATAGACTTTCTTTGTAGTCTTTAAGAAAACCAGACCTGGCAGCAAATGTTGGAAAACACAAAGACTTAGTGGCACGTCTGTATCTGGTGAAGTTTGGCAGGAAATAGAATGGATGTATTTCTCAATATCAATGACCATTCTTAATAAATAAAGCCCTTCTGAGAAAGAAAATTGAAACAACTGTAAAGCACTTTATGAAAATCCATATTATGTTAAAAGCAAACCTGGTCCGCTCAATGGATTCATGCATTTTCACAAGAAGCGTATCTTGAGTGCCTATCACATGCTGGATACATACATACAGCTTGGATGGGGTAGAAATCAATAGGACAAAAATATGAATAAAAATGCTAAAAGTACTGTGTTCAAAGTACCATGAGACACAGGTTAACTTTGACAGCAAAGGCTTGAAGTAGGAACTACGTGAGCGAAGCAGATTGGGAAAAGAAGAGCCTTCCAGCTAAAGCCCATGTAATGCGCAAAGTTAAGGAGGTTGACTGAATTTGGTATTCTAGAGGAATCTCAAATAATTGTCTGTGGCTAGAGTATAGCATGAAAGAGAAGGGCTGCAGGTAACACTGAAAGAAATTGCTTTTAAAATTACTTTTGGTAGCCCGTTTTCATAGTTGTGTCAAGAATATAATCAGTACATGGTTATCACTTCATTAATAATGATGCAGTCATATTTGTTAAGCAGTCAGTGTTCCAGGTACTGTGAAACAAGCTTTACTTGGATTGTCTTTGCCTAGCATAATTAACCTCTTACTATGAAAAATATGTTTTCCTAAACAGAAAACAAGTTACTGAGGATAGCAGCAATATTTCACAATTTCTGAAAATTTCTTTAATGTCTGGCATAGAGTTGGTTGTAATGTCTGTGTCTCCATTAAAAAATGTGATTTTTTTATCTTAATTGAATTGTTGCATCAGGCTTTATGCTGGGTAGTAGTCTACTAATGAATACAGCCCATCACCCATGATTGCAACAATAGCTTCTTATCAGCTCCTGCTGAAAGTGTCTGGCCAGGGGAAATGACCTAGGATGAGGAGCTGGGGATTGGGAGATTTGCAGATGTAACCACAATACAGCCTTCAGAATAAAGAAAGAACACATCTTCCCATCTTAATTTAAAATATTCATTTTTTCAAAAAAATAAAATTATTATTAGTAAACTCACACTGAAGCAATCAGCTAACAGATGGAAGCTTTGGATTCAAAGCAGATTCTTGTCTTCTATCAGCTAGCAATTAGACATTGTGAAAGCTTATTCTTAAACCATGATGTGTCAAAGATTTGCAGCTTTAAAAGCAAAACTGTCAGGCTGCAAAATTTACAGACTTACCTCATTTTTTATATCTGCCTTTGATTTTTATGTCCCAAAATCAGTTTAGAATTTTTCCCATTTTAGTTATTCTAGTCATTGGAGAACATTGAAAACAGCACATATTTTTACCTTCGTTGATATAAATTGGAGTCTTTCAAGAGGACCCAGATTTATTAAGATATTCTATTTGGAGTGTTAAAGTTCTGCTTTCTTAGCAGCAATAATGACAATAAAAGGATAACCTGGGAAAATGGAGATGTCTAGTCAACTCTTCTAGATTATGAACCAGGTACAAGAGATAAATGAAAGGACCTATAATGTTAAACAGGCAAGTTCAGTTCAAACTGGTAGGTTAAAATGAGCCTGTATTTCTTCCCCTCTCAAATCTAGACTTATAAGCCACCTATAAATTTTCAAAGCACCACCATAACCAAGCAAGGCCTGTGACTCTTTGCCTACTCTTATCAATCAGTATTTTCCCTCTCCCTCCTCTTCTCCTCCACTTTCTTCCCTTCCTCTTCCTCCTATGCAAAGGATATATTGGACAAGGAAAAACAGGACTGAGGAAGGAACTTAGGAAAAGGGAGAAAACATTTGCTCTCTCCAAATAGGATGGAACTTGGAATCAGGGTCTAGGAACTAATAGGAATAGCTTCTCTCCTATATTTCTGTCATTGTTTGTGAGAACACTATCAAAAGCAGAGAAAGAATCTCATATTCCCTCTTCTACTCTATACCTCCAATGAACCCACTAACTTGGTCTGGCTTGAAAAACTAACATTTCAGTAGGAAATCTAGGTTTCTAGAGTGTTCTACAAAACCAACCGTAAAGATGATTTATTTTTAAAATAATGGGGAATCCAGTGTGTCAGGGAGTGTACCATAGTCAGAGACTATATTGGTACCCTTTTCCCAATATAGTCCCCAAACTGATACAGCCTTTGATGAGTGACCTAACTTTCTTGAAACACCATTTCCTCATCTATTCAATTGGGGTGAAGGGTGGTTAAAGTAATGTTAGTTGAAAATCAAACCCAGTGAGAGAATTTATACCTAAGCACTATTCAAACGAATGTTTGTTCAAATAAATATTCAATTATTTCTGGTTGATTACAACTTTATTTGAAGGTGGGTAGGAAATACAATGTTATCATTGGCAGTACAAAATGCACTTTGTTCAGTTTCTCAGAATTTTTAGTAAAGTTCCTAGGGATAAGTACTTCTTAACAGTCTTCCTAAATATCACTATATCTCTCCTCCAACACACTCCAGTTTTTTGCCCTTTCTTTATAGGGGTGTGTGTGTGTCTTGTACTATGTGATGGATATAATTTGGAAACTCCCTTGGGAATAGACTCCTTATGCCATTTACTTATGTGAAAAGACTATTTACAAAGTCTCTGTAATGGTTTGGATATAGACTGTCCCCTGAAGAGTTCATATATTAATTTTCAGAGTTGATATAATTAATTCATGAGGTTTGTAAGCTCATAAGTGGCTAAATCCATGGCAATGGATTTGCTGGGTGGTAACCTAGGCAGGTATGGTGTGGCCTTAGGGACTATGCTTGTATCCTTGAATTCCCTTGTTTGTGATTTCTCTTGCTTCCAGCCTCCATGATATGAGAGCCGAACTCTTGCTCTCTCCCTCTCTCTGTTTCCCACTGCCATGACCTGAGCTCCACCCATGTAAACTCAGCCTGATATGGACTGAACCCCTGAAATCTCCAGAACTATGAGAAAATAAATCTTCCTTCCTCTAAGTTGTGTGGTCAGGTTTTTGGGATCACAGCAGGGGAAATGCTGTTTGAAACAATGCCCAATTAAAGCCTGACTCATAATTAAGAATTAAATATCAGATTTACAAATGCAGGGACTAATCTATGTACTTGCAGTTTAGAATTGACCCATATTACTGACAGCATTCTGAACAGATGGCTTTTTACAATCCTGCCCTGATTTATTACAACCAAGATATCACTATAAGGGAGACACATATTTTACAAAGTAAAGTAAACTCAAGCCTAGTGTTCTCAGATAATGATTACTCCATTTAATAAATGTCATAGTTTCTAAACACACACAAAGATCAAGTTAAGTGATACTTAATATTTTAGACTTAATTTTTGTGATTTTAAACTGTATGGTGTTCTTTAGAATACAATCATATGACTTTAATACACTACCAGTTTGTCACAACTTTCATAAGTTTATTAGTATAGTTTACTTCTGTCTTAGACCAACCCTGTATTCCTCCTTCTTTTCTTCCTCCTTCATTGTTAGTCTATACATTTTCCTCATGCAAAATTTGTCAAGAATATTTAAAATAATAACAAAAAAAAAGATGAGACTATGAAGATACAAAAGCCAGCATAGGCTTAGGGGGAGAAGAAGGGTGATAAACCAATTAGTCTGTCCATATATGGGCATATAATGAGCTCATCCTCAGGAAGGAAAAATTTCTCATTTTTCAATTTTAATTATTGATTTATAGAGCTCAACATACCATTGATTCATCTGAAGTATACCTATATAAATTAAGTAAAATTTCTCCCAGCAGAAAAAAATTCACTGGTGTACCATGTAAAATAGAGATTAGTATATAGTCTCAAGCTGTGTTGGAAAGGGAATTCTGCTTTTGTGTCTACTCAGAAAATATTTCTATCTCAATTATCAAGGCAATTGATTTTCAGCATATGTAGCACCAATTAGTGCATCCAATATGGTCATACCACTTTGCAACATCCCTTCCCATGCTCCTCCATCCCCATACCAGAGAGAGGCAGATGTTCTCAGATTCTTGTTATGCATCACAGCTGTGTTGGACAAGACCGGAAAATAACTAGTCTGGATCTTTTGGCCCCATAATTTATCTTTTATTATCATTTTTATGTTCTTGGCATAATTTGGGCAAAAGTTCTTTCAAATTTCTTGTTTTTTATGTTGGCTTGTTTTAATTAACATGTTAAGAAAGCCTTCAGTAATATTAAGTCTGACTCTCACATATGCTTGTGAGAATATAGTTCAAAGATATTAAGGAATCTATTATACTGATATCATCTGGTAAATGTTACAGTGGAGTAGCATGGCATGCTTACATAAGGTAATACATTTGACTACACACATGCAGGTGTCACAGAGAAAGAAAGATCAACTGATTGCATTACTGTCCACAGGATGAGTTTATGACATGAGTGAGCATGAAGACACGAACGTGCTGTCTCCTGGTTATCACAGTTCTCAGCTGCCTGAGCATGAGCATCTCACTGCGGGGTAAGATCTTCACTTTCAGACATGCAGTAAATATTTGTCCTGTGACATGATCCCTAAGTGCTGTTCCTGCAAGCCATCTGTCAACCTGGTGCTTACTCAAAGAAACAGAGTTCTATTCTAAGACTGGAGGGAAAATTGCACTGGCTTTAATGAGAGACAAAACCATCCTATGCCTAAAGGTCATTTTTAAGGGCATCATTTATTCTATTTTCTTTTAGTTTCAATCCCTGACTTTAAAAGTAATTCCCAACTGAAAGGCTATTATGCTGTAAATCTATCAATTAGGAGCCTGAACCATAATTCAGTTTAGTACACTCTATGATTTTGTAATAAGGAGAAAATGATTGTGTGAGTGGGGAAAGGAACCAGGTTGTTGTCAATAAGGTGCCGGTAAATACTTCAGTTGCCATTTTATAGCTAAAGTAAGCTGTTGAAG
Source organism: Glis glis (assembly GCA_004027185.1). NCBI lineage: Eukaryota > Metazoa > Chordata > Mammalia > Rodentia > Gliridae > Glis > Glis glis. The sequence goes on along the minus strand of PVJS01016578.1, from coordinate 6,106 downwards.
ACATTTACTAAATTGCCTCCAGACTAGCACAAATCTAGGATTCACTAGGATCTGAATCAAGGGCACTTTGTACTTTGGTTTAGTGAAAGTACTAAAAAAAAAAATCAGTGGATATTCAATAAAAATGATAAAACTACCTGTGGAAATTGAGCTTTAAGTTAGTAAAAACAATACTATCTGATTGGACAAAGGATGCAAGCATCCTCTATTTTTTCTTTTCTTTCTCTTTTTGCGAAAACAAGTGAGTATTTTACATTCCTTTCTCAGCTGATTTAGCACCATCATTATCCACGATTGACCCTTTCCTCCTTCTTGAATATACTCTTGTGAGTTTCTTTATGACCATACTTTCCTATTATCTTCCCTACCATTTCTCTCAGTCGTCATACTCTCATCTTATAAATATGTGGCTATATCCCTGTGGGTAGACATCTTAATCCCTTCATCCTCATCACAGAGGCTGATTTAGGGATGATCATACGACCCAAATCAGGTAAGACGGAGCCAGTGAAAGTCTATTACAGAATTTATATTGAAGCCGTTAAACAAGAATTACATCCCTTCTGCTGAGGTTGTTGGCAGGGAGAAGGATGTTCACTCAGCGCTGCTGGGTGTCAGAAAACTGAGGCCATCACAGCAGACAGCAGATAAAAGCCAAGTCTTGATTAATTCACTGAAGTTCATAGAGCTACATGGGTCTGAACCCTGACATATACTTCTGGATGTTTCCATAACATGAACCAAAGCATTTCCTTCATTGTGTGAGTGAGGTTTTATGCCCTTTGCCAATGAAAGAATCTTTGATGATAAAATGCTTCCTCCCACCTACCCCATAAGTGTGATTACCTACTGGCACCACACATTCAATGCATTCACTTCTCTTCATCCAGTTTCCCAACCAGCAACTTGTATATGATCTTTGATTCTTTCCACCCCTTAGCCCACCCCCCCATCCAAATCAATTCTCCAGTCCTTTGAATCTACTCCTAAGCGGTTCCATAGTCTCTCTAATTATCCTCGTTCTCACTGCCTGATATGGTGTGCACCACTCTTTCTGGGCTGGATTACTTGCAGTTTCCTAATTGATTTACCTGCCTGAGGTCCAGCCTTAGGCACTGTAACCATAGTGATCTGTCCGAAGTGCCAATCTGACTATAGTATTCTATTTAAGACTCTATACAGCGTCTCTTTGCAAAGAATTATGTATCTAAAACCTTTAATGGAGTTCATAAGCTCTTTATCATCTGACCCTTCCTTACCTCTCCAGCTTCTACTCTTATTCTCTCCACTCACAAAATCTTTGCACACACATATCAAACTTTTTTTTTTCATTTTACATCAAAATGTATTAAGAGGGCTGGGGATGTAGCTCAGTGGTAGAGCACTTGCCTAGTATGTGAAAGGCCCTGGGTTTGATCCCCAGCACTGCAAAAAAAAAAAAAAAAAAAAAAAATATATATATATATATATATATGACATAAATGATACTACTGAAATTTGAAAATACAATTTTACTATTTTCTTTTTAAAAATGTTCATGTGCAGCCAGGCGTGGTGGTGCATGCTTGCAATCCCAGTACTTGGGAGGCTGAGATGGAGAGATCACAGGTTCTCAGCCAGCCTCAGCAATGAGAGGTCCTCCACAACTTAGTGAGACCGTTTCAGAATAAAAAATAATATAGGGCTGGGGGTGTAGCTCAGAGGGAGAATGCCCCTGGGTTTCATCTCCAGTATCACACACACAAAATGTTCATGTGCAGGAGTGGACATCTCTATCAAATGTCCACAAAAGCATTAAAAATATTTTTTTATAAATAAAAGTAAATTCTACATATCTCCTAAAGAGGACACATATTAACTACCTCATTATCCATAAAATATTCAGAGGCCAAAACCAAAAAGCAAATTAAAATGTATCAATTTTTTCCCACAGGTGAATTTTATGAAACACTTAATAAAAAGCGAATGCTAGTTCTTCAAATTCACTTTTTAAAAAGTAGAACAGGGAAATCTTACCAATTTATCCTATGATGTTAGCATTGCCCAGAAAACAAAGCTAGGTAAAAGCATCACAAGAAAACAAAACCAAAGGCCGGGCGTGGTGGCGCACGCTTGTAATCCCAGTACTTTGGGAGGCGGAGACCAGAGGATCCAGGTTCGCGGCCAGCCTCAGCTCTCTCTCTCTCTCTCTCTCTGTCTCTCTCTACTTAGTGAGGCCCTCCGCAACTTCGTGAGACCCGGTTTCAAAATAAAGTATAAAAAATAGGGCCGGGGGTGTAGCGCAGAGGTAGAATGCCCCTGGGTTCAATCCCCGGTACCGCAAAAAAAACAAAAAAAAAAAAAAACAAAACCAAAGTTCATTATCCCTTATGAATATAGATATAAAAGTCCTAAAATATGCTAACAAACAGAATGTAGCATCATAGAAAAATTGTGGGACACCATCACTAAGAACGGATATCTTCCAAATGCAAATTGTGCTTACCATGCAGAATCGCACGTTAGCATGTACGGGGATGCAAGGGGAGCGGAGGGATCAGAAGGAAACTCAACAAGTGCTGTGTGCATGTATGTTTGTATCACTGTGAACCTCACTCTGATGGATAATTACAATGCACCAATAAAAGGATATTTAAAAGACAATCAATGTAATACAGAACAATAGAATAAGAAAGTACAAAAATAATCGATTTGACAAATACAGAAGAACATTTGTCAAATCTATCTATTCATGTTAAAACCCACATTAGATTAGAAATATAAGGGAACTTCCTATACTTGCTAATGGGTATTTGTAAAACACCTACAGCTAAAATATACAATGGTGCCAACTTACTTTTAATCCTCTCCAGGGACCATGCTCTCTCTGTCCTTGGGTCCTGCCTATGCTGTTTCTTCTACTTTAGAATATTTTTTTCTATTGTTACACTTGCTAAAATTCTACACATTCAGAGTAAAGTTTCTCCTCTATGCTTCCATTCCTAGGACCACTCCCGGCTAAGTGGAATGCTGTGTGTGTGTTAGTTACTGAAGATTGAACCCAGGAGCATTCTACCTTTCAGCTACACCCCAGCCCTATTTTATTTTTTTATTTTGAAACAGGGTCTTGCTAAGCTGCTGAGGGCCTCACTAACTTTCTGAGACTGGCCTCAAAACTGCGATCCTCCTGTCTCAGCTTCCCAGTTATTGGGATTATAGGCATGCACCAAACTACTTCTCTAGGCCCTCAACCACATTTATGCAACTGCAATTTTGATGACCCGTTTATGTTATAATTGCCAACTTATATCACCTACTCTGAATTTAAACCACTTGAAAGCAAGGCTCTCGGTGCCTAGAACAGTACTATTCCATAGACGGTTGTGTGAATGAATGAATGAATGAACAGTGATTAAACAGCCAGGTCATACAGGCAGCATGGGTGGAGTTTTCTGCTTATAAAATTATACGAGCCTCTCTTCATTATTCTAAGCAGCTCCAGAAAGGAAAAAAAATTTTAAATAGAATTTTTTGATAGAGGAATTTCAGATCTATCTTCAAACTTTTCCACTTCCCAAACTCACTTGATTGATGTTACATTTTAAATTAGGGGAAGGTTTGCATCAGGGAAAATGAGGGCATGCCTTTTACTTTCCAAATTCATTTTCTTATCAAAACATTGACCTTTTGACCTCAGTTTACATATTCATTTTTAAGCTTAAAAATAATGAAATTATAAAAGAAACAGGTTGATAGTTCACAATGGAAATTATACTGCTCTATGTTAAGTGACGAGGTGCATTACACAGAACACCACAGCTGAGAGGCTGCCCTGACAAGCCTGATGCTGAGGAGGGGAGGAAGGGAAACGCCACCAGAAGAGAAGTAAAGGACAGTGGAGAGAACCTGGCTTTCACAGCAGTTAAGACAACCTCCCTGCCTTTCTTCACCCCACCAATAATACACACACACACACACACACACACACACACACACACATACACACACACACACACACACACCCTGTTCTAACATATTACTACTTGGACATTGTCTTGGTATTTTTTATGTTACCATAATAGAATACCTGAGGTTGACTATTTGCAAAGATAAGAGGTTTGTTTTAGCTGGTGTTTCTGGAGGTTGGGAAGTCCAGTATCAGGCAGCCACATCTGGTGAGGGCTTCAATTCTGGTGGTCCTTCAATTCATAGTGGAAAGGGGCAGGATAAATGAGCGCTTGTGGAAGAGAGAAAAGGTCCAAATCCCCTCAAGAGTTGATCTATTCCTTCAAAAGCGTCATTAATCTATTCACGAGGCCTCTGCCCCATGACCCAGGCATTCCATTAGGACCAGCTTCCCAACAGGGCTGCAAGAACGAATTTCAATATGACAGTCTTCAAACCATAGCAGTTAACAACTGTTCTTTTAGTGATTGTGCTTCTTGGCAAAATAAAGAACCAAACTTAAGGAAGAGAATATTCAGCACAAATTAGCAAACTGCTAAGTCTCCTGTCTTCCTTGAGTCTGTTTCCTCTCCTCCAATTTATTCTTCAGAAGAAAGTCAGGGGGATAATTTAAGAATTCAAAACTGATCAGATTCTGCTTCAAACCCTTTAACTTCTTCCCTTTAGCTTTGGGATAAAGACCCTAATCTATAATATGCCTATTAGTCCCACACAACCCAGTTTTTGCCTGATGTTCTATATTTATGCTACCTTTCCCCTTTATCTCTCCACATCCTAGGCAATATGGGTGACCTTTCGGTGTTTTGGAGGTACTATGCTCTTTCCTGACTCGAGGCTTTTGTACATGTTGATTCTGCCTAAAATGCTGTGGCACCTACCCCTCTACTTGCTTAAGTAAGTCTCAGTTTTCCATTAGATCTCATCTCAATTCACGCTCTCACAGAAATCTTCTGAGTTATCAGAATCAGATATAATCCTCTCAACTTTGCTGCTGTCTCCCAGTGACCTTGACTCTTTTGGTAGAGCTCATCACCCTTATCAATTCCCTCTTTTGATTATAAACTCCATGAAGATAAAGACTATACCCGGTCATTTCCCTTGCAGTTCTGTTAACTTGCACAGCACCTAACAACTACCGGTCATTAAGAAATGTTTGCTGCAAGAACAAGTATGTAATCAGGAAGAAGGGGGTTAGACATGTATGTAATTCACACATCAGCCGAGGCCTCGCAGTAATGTTTTGTCATGTATTTCTTTGGCAGTAACTAAAGGTCTAATTTCTTAAACTGCTCCAAGGCATCTTGTCTCATGATTCACCAAAAAGGTTACTGAAATCTTACATACATATATGGATGTCTTTTATTGGCTTTCCCCTTGGTTTACTAAATATCCTTCAGCTACCAAAAAGCATGTACTGGTAACTTTGAGACCCGTGATTTTTGAAAAATCACTCATCTTGGATACTGAACACCTCCTGCACTTGTGGTCACATCGCCCATCTCAGAGGTGCAACAGTGCTCTTCTATTTTATTGGCCTTTTGAAACCACAGTTCAAAAACCTTCCTGGATATTTCTGCTCCATCATTCAGTACAGCACCTCCAGTTTCTGAAAGCATGCAGCCTCCAGCAACGGCTCCAGTGCCCCTGGAAAGCCTCAGCAGAGCAGTCTAGGGAGAATCATGTCTGTGTAGATTGATCCAGGTAGTAGACCTTGGTCAGCGGCCTTACGCCGGCTACATCTTTCCTTCCAGGAAGGAGTCCATTTCTTAAGAAGTTGCAAATCCAGTTGGATTCATTCCTGATTTCCAGCCCAATTCTTTTACTTATTAAACTTGCATAGTTTAAAAAGTAAAATAGCTACACAGGTTATAAGGAAAAACAAGTTTTTGTGTTCTTTCTTATAGCCTAGCTCCTTATTTTTCTATGATGTTTAGTTCAAATTTATGTTCCAAGTACTCTTTTAAGTAGTAATTTCCAAAGATAGCTTTGTTGTCCTATTCTTAGATAATGCAATTTCTTTTCATTTCTCTTCAATCATACTTTTTTTTCTTTTTTTTAACTTTTTATGTTCATTTATTGGTGCATTGTAAATTATAATTATACATTTTGATATATGTCAGGGTATGAACATCATACATGCACACATTGCACATTTAGCCCT